>CM050168.1:57112961-57117850 GCA_027410445.1 Discoglossus pictus
ACTGACACTGAGAGACTGAGAGACTGAGACACTAACACTGAGAGACTGAGACACTGACACTGAGAGACTGAGAGACTGAGACACTAACACTGAGAGACTAACACTGACACTGAGAGACTGAGACACTGACACTGAGAGACTGAGACACTGACACTGAGAGACTGAGACACTGACACTGAGAGACTGAGACACTAACACTGAGAGACTGAGACACTGACACTGAGAGACTGAGACACTAACACTGGGAGACTGAGACACTAACACTGAGAGACTGACACTGAGAGACTGAGAGACACTGACACTGAGAGACTGACACTGAGAGACTGAGAGACTGACACTGAGAGACTGAGACACTGACACTGAGAGACTGAGACACTAACACTGAGAGACTAACACTGACACTGAGAGACTGAGACACTGACACTGAGAGACTGAGACACTGACACTGAGAGACTGAGACACTGACACTGAGAGACTGAGACACTGACACTGAGAGACTGACACTGACACTGACACTGACACTAAGAGACTGAGACACTGACACTGAGAGACTAACACTGACACTGAGAGACTGAGACACTGACACTGAGAGACTGAGACACTAACACTGAGAGACTGAGACACTAACACTGACACTGACACTGAGAGACTGAGACACTGACACTGAGAGACTGAGACACTGACACTGAGAGACTGAGACACTGACACTGAGAGACTGAGACACTGACACTGAGAGACTGACACTGAGAGACTGACACTGAGAGACTGAGACACTGAGAGACTGAGACACTGACACTGAGAGACTGAGACACTGACACTGAGAGACTGAGACACTGACACTGAGAGACTGAGACACTGACACTGAGAGACTGACACTGAGAGACTGACACTGAGAGACTGAGACACTGAGAGACTGAGAGACTGAGACACTGAGAGACTGACACTGACACTGACACTGACACTAAGAGACTGAGACACTGACACTGAGAGACTAACACTGACACTGAGAGACTGAGACACTAACACTGAGAGACTAACACTGACACTGAGAGACTAACACTGACACTGAGAGACTGAGACACTGACACTGAGAGACTGAGACACTAACACTGAGAGACTGAGACACTGACACTGAGAGACTGAGACACTGACACTGAGAGACTGAGAGACTGACACTGAGAGACTGAGACACTGAGAGACTGAGACACTAACACTGAGAGACTGACACTGAGAGACTGAGACACTGACACTGAGAGACTGAGACACTGACACTGAGAGACTGAGACACTGACACTGAGAGACTTAGACACTGACACTGAGAGACTGAGACACTGAGAGACTGACACTGACACTGAGAGACACTGACACTGAGAGACACTGACACTGAGAGACACTGACACTAACACTGAGAGACTGAGACACTGACACTGAGAGACTGAGACACTAACACTGAGAGACTGAGACACTAACACTGAGAGACTGAGAGACTGAGACACTAACACTGAGAGACTGAGACACTGACACTGAGAGACTGAGAGACTGAGACACTAACACTGAGAGACTGAGACACTGACACTGAGAGACTGAGAGACTGAGACACTGACACTGAGAGACTGACACTGAGAGACTGAGAGACTGACACTGAGAGACTGAGACACTGACACTGAGAGACTGAGAGACTGACACTGACACTGAGAGACTGAGAGACTGAGACACTAACACTGAGAGACTGAGACACTGACACTGAGAGACTGAGACACTGAGAGACTGAGACACTAACACTGAGAGACTGAGACACTGACACTGAGAGACTGAGACACTGAGAGACTGAGAGACTGACACTGACACTGAGAGACTGAGAGACTGACACTGAGAGACTGACACTAACACTGAGAGACTGAGACACTAACACTGAGAGACTGAGACACTGAGAGACTGACACTGACACTGAGAGACTGAGAGACTGACACTGAGAGACTGACACTAACACTGAGAGACTGAGAGACACTAACACTGAGAGACTGAGAGACTGAGAGACTGAGACACTAACACTGAGAGACTGAGAGACTGACACTGAGAGACTGAGAGACTGAGACACTAACACTGAGAGACTGAGACACTGACACTGAGAGACTGAGACACTGAGAGACTGACACTGACACTGAGAGACTGAGACACTGACACTGAGACTGAGACACTGACACTGAGAGACTGAGAGACTGACACTGAGAGACTGAGACACTGACACTGAGAGACTGAGACACTGAGAGACTGAGACACTGAGAGACTGACACTGAGAGACTGAGACACTGAGAGACTGACACTGAGAGACTGAGACACTGAGAGACTGACACTAACACTGAGAGACTGAGACACTGAGAGACTGACACTGAGAGACTGAGACACTGACACTGAGAGACTGAGACACTGAGATACTGAGACACTGACACTGAGAGACTGAGACACTAACACTGAGAGACTGAGACACTAACACTGAGAGACTGACACTGACACTGAGAGACTGAGACACTGAGAGACTGAGACACTGAGAGACTGAGAGACACTGACACTGAGACTGAGAGACTGAGACACTGAGAGACTGAGAGACTGACACTGACACTGAGAGACTGAGACACTGAGAGACTGAGACACTGACACTGAGAGACTGAGACACTGAGAGACTGAGAGACTGAGACACTGACACTGAGAGACTGAGACACTGACACTGAGAGACTGACACTGACACTGAGAGACTGAGACACTGAGACACTAAGAGACTGAGACACTGACACTGAGAGACTGAGACACTGACACTGAGAGACTGAGACACTAACACTGAGAGACTGAGACACTAACACTGACACTGACACTGAGAGACTGAGACACTGACACTGAGAGACTGAGACACTGACACTGAGAGACTGAGAGACTGACACTGAGAGACTGAGACACTGAGAGACTGAGACACTAACACTGAGAGACTGACACTGAGAGACTGAGACACTGACACTGAGAGACTGACACTGAGAGACTGAGACACTGACACTGAGAGACTGAGACACTGACACTGAGAGACTTAGACACTGACACTGAGAGACTGAGACACTGAGAGACACTGACACTGAGAGACACTGACACTGAGAGACACTGACACTGAGAGACTGAGAGACTGAGAGACACTGACACTGAGAGACTGAGACACTAACACTGAGAGACTGAGACACTAACACTGAGAGACTGAGAGACTGAGACACTAACACTGAGAGACTGAGACACTGACACTGAGAGACTGAGAGACTGAGACACTAACACTGAGAGACTGAGACACTGACACTGAGAGACTGAGAGACTGAGACACTGACACTGAGAGACTGACACTGAGAGACTGAGAGACTGACACTGAGAGACTGAGACACTGACACTGAGAGACTGAGAGACTGACACTGACACTGAGAGACTGAGAGACTGAGACACTAACACTGAGAGACTGAGACACTGACACTGAGAGACTGAGACACTGAGAGACTGAGACACTAACACTGAGAGACTGAGACACTGACACTGAGAGACTGAGACACTGAGAGACTGAGAGACTGACACTGACACTGAGAGACTGAGAGACTGACACTGAGAGACTGACACTAACACTGAGAGACTGAGACACTAACACTGAGAGACTGAGACACTGAGAGACTGACACTGACACTGAGAGACTGAGAGACTGACACTGAGAGACTGACACTAACACTGAGAGACTGAGAGACACTAACACTGAGAGACTGACACTGAGAGACTGAGAGACTGAGAGACTGAGACACTAACACTGAGAGACTGAGAGACTGACACTGAGAGACTGAGAGACTGAGACACTAACACTGAGAGACTGAGACACTGACACTGAGAGACTGAGACACTGAGAGACTGACACTGACACTGAGAGACTGAGACACTGACACTGAGAGACTGACACTGAGAGACTGAGACACTGACACTGAGAGACTGAGACACTGAGAGACTGAGACACTGAGAGACTGACACTGAGAGACTGAGACACTGAGAGACTGACACTGAGAGACTGAGACACTGAGAGACTGACACTAACACTGAGAGACTGAGACACTGAGAGACTGACACTGAGAGACTGAGACACTGACACTGAGAGACTGAGACACTGAGATACTGAGACACTGACACTGAGAGACTGAGACACTAACACTGAGAGACTGAGACACTAACACTGAGAGACTGACACTGACACTGAGAGACTGAGACACTGAGAGACTGAGACACTGAGAGACTGAGAGACACTGACACTGAGACTGAGAGACTGAGACACTGAGAGACTGAGAGACTGACACTGACACTGAGAGACTGAGACACTGAGAGACTGAGACACTGACACTGAGAGACTGAGACACTGAGAGACTGAGAGACTGAGACACTGACACTGAGAGACTGAGACACTGACACTGAGAGACTGACACTGACACTGAGAGACTGAGACACTGAGACACTAAGAGACTGAGACACTGAGACACTAAGAGACTGAGACACTGACACTGAGAGACTGAGAGACTGAGACTGAGAGACTGAGACACTAACACTGAGAGACTGAGACACTGACACTGAGAGACTGAGAGACACTAACACTAACACTGAGAGACTGAGACACTAACACTGAGAGACTGACACTGACACTGAGAGACTGAGACACTGACACTGAGAGACTGAGACACTGAGAGACTGAGAGACACTGACACTGAGAGACTGAGACACTGAGATACTGAGACACTGAGAGACTGAGACACTGAGAGACTGAGAGACACTGACACTGAGACTGAGAGACTGAGACACTGAGAGACTGAGAGACTGACACTGACACTGAGAGA
>CM050168.1:57117947-57195447 GCA_027410445.1 Discoglossus pictus
CACACTAACACTGAGAGACTGAGACACTGAGAGACACTGACACTGAGAGACACTGACACTGAGAGACTGAGAGACTGACACTGAGAGACTGAGACACTAACACTGAGAGACTGACACTGACACTGAGAGACTGAGACACTGACACTGAGAGACTGAGAGACTGAGAGACTGACACTAACACTGAGAGACTGACACTAACACTGAGACTGAGAGACTGACACTGAGAGACTGACACTGAGAGACTGACACTAACACTGAGAGACTGACACTAACACTGAGAGACTAACACTGACACTGAGAGACTGAGACACTGAGAGACTGACACTAACACTGAGAGACTGACACTAACACTGAGACTGAGAGACTGACACTGAGAGACTGAGACACTGACACTGAGAGACTGAGACACTGACACTGAGAGACTGACACTGAGAGACTGACACTAACACTGAGACACTAACACTGAGAGACACTGACACTGAGAGACACTGACACTGAGAGACTGACACTGAGAGACTGACACTAACACTGAGACACTAACACTGAGAGACACTGACACTGAGAGACACTGACACTGAGAGACTGACACTGAGAGACTGAGACACTAACACTGAGAGACACTGACACTGAGAGACTGAGACACTGAGAGACTGAGAGACTGACACTGAGAGACTGAGACACTGACACTGAGAGACTGAGACACTGACACTGACAGACTGAGACACTGAGAGACTGAGAGACTGAGACACTGACACTGAGAGACTGAGACACTGACACTGACAGACTGAGACACTGAGAGACTGAGAGACTGAGACACTGAGACACTGAGAGACTGAGACACTAACACTGAGAGACTGACACTGAGAGACTGACACTAACACTGAGAGACTGACACTGAGAGACTGAGACACTAACACTGAGAGACTGAGACACTGACACTAACACTGAGAGACTGAGACACTAACACTGAGAGACTGAGAGACTGAGAGACTGACACTAACACTGAGAGACTGAGACACTAACACTGAGAGACTGAGAGACTGAGACACTGAGAGACTGAGACACTGAGAGACTGAGACACTGACACTAACACTGAGACACTGAGAGACTGAGACACTGACACTGAGAGACTGAGACACTGACACTGAGAGACTGAGACACTGACACTGAGAGACTGAGACACTGACACTGAGAGACTGAGACACTGACACTGAGAGACTGAGACACTGACACTGAGAGACTGAGACACTGACACTGAGAGACTGAGACACTGACACTGAGAGACTGAGACACTGAGAGACTGAGACACTAACACTGAGAGACTGAGACACTAACACTGAGAGACTGAGACACTGACACTGAGAGACACTGACACTGAGAGACTGAGAGACTGAGACACTGAGAGACTGACACTAACACTGAGAGACACTGAGAGACACTGACACTGAGAGACACTGACACTGAGAGACACTGACACTGAGAGACTGAGACACTGACACTGAGAGACTGACACTAACACTGAGAGACTGACACTGACACTGAGAGACTGAGACTGAGACACTGACACTGAGAGACTGACACTAACACTGAGAGACTGAGACACTGACACTGAGAGACTGACACTAACACTGAGACACTAACACTGAGAGACACTGACACTGAGAGACACTGAGACAGAGACACTGAGAGATACTGAGAGACAGAGAGACACTGACACTGAGAGACACTGACACTGAGAGACACTGAGACAGAGACACTGAGATACTGAGAGACAGCAACACTGACACTGAGAGATACTGAGACAGCGACACTGAGAGAAACTGAGACAGCGACACTGAGAGAAACTGAGACAGCGACACTGACACTGAGAGACACTGAGAGATACTGAGACAGCGACACTGAGACAGCGACACTGAGAGACACTGAGACAGCGACACTGAGAGACACTGAGACAGCGACACAGAGATACTGAGAGACAGCGACACTGACACTGAGAGACTGAGACAGCGACACAGAGATACTGAGACAGCGACACTGAGAGATACTGAGACAGCGACACTGAGAGATACTGAGACAGCGACACTGAGAGACACTGAGACAGGGACACTGAGAGACACCGAGACAGGGACACTGAGAGACACCGAGACAGGGGCACTGAGAGACAGAGAGACACTGACACTGAGAGATACTGAGACAGCGACACTGAGAGACACTGAGAGACACTGAGAGATACTGAGACAGCGACACTGAGAGACACTGAGCGACACTGAGAGACACTGAGACAGCGACACTGAGAGACACTGAGACAGGGACACTGAGAGACACCGAGACAGGGACACTGAGAGACAGAGAGACACTGACACTGAGAGATACTGAGACAGCGACACTGAGAGACACTGAGAGACACTGAGAGATACTGAGACAGCGACACTGAGAGACACTGAGCGACACTGAGAGACACTGAGACAGCGACACTGAGAGACACTGAGACAGCGACACTGACACTGAGAGACACTGAGATACTGAGACAGCGACACTGACACTGAGAGACACTGAGAGACACTGAGACAGCGACACTGACACTGAGCGACACTGAGACAGCGACACTGACACTGAGAGACACTGAGACAGCGACACTGAGAGACACTGAGACAGCGACACTGACACTGAGAGACACTGAGAGATACTGAGACAGCGACACTGACACTGAGAGACACTGAGAGATACTGAGACAGCGACACTGAGACAGCGACACTGAGAGACACTGAGACAGCGACACTGAGAGACACTGAGACAGCGACACTGAGAGACACTGAGACAGCGACACTGAGAGACACTGAGAGACACTGAGAGATACTGAGACAGCGACACTGACACTGAGAGACACTGAGAGATACTGAGACAGCGACACTGAGACAGCGACACTGAGAGACACTGAGACAGCGATACTGAGAGATACTGAGACAGCGACACTGAGAGACACCGAGAGATACTTAGAGACACTGACAATGAGACAGCAACACAGAGATACTGAGAGACACTAACACTGAGAGACACTGAGAGATACTGAGACAGCGACACTGAGAGACACTGAGACAGCAACACTGAGAGATACTGACACTGAAAGACTGACACAGAGAGAGAGAGAGACTGACAATGAGAGACACTGACACTGAGACAGCAACACTGAGAGATACTGACACTGAGAGACTGACACTGAGAGATACTGAGAGACAGAGAGACTGACACTGAGAGAGACTGAGAGACTAGCACAGAGCGATACAGAGAGACTGACACCGAGATACTGAGAGACTGACACTGAGAGATACTGAGAGACAGAGAGACTGACACAGAGAGATACTGAGAGACAGAGAGACTGACACAGAGAGATACTGAGAGACAAAGAGACAGCGACACTGAGAGACACTGACACTGAGAGACTGACACAGAGAGACAGAGAGACTGACACTGAGAGACACTGACACTGAGACAGCAACACTGAGAGATACTGACACTGAGAGACTGACACTGAGACAGCAACACTGAGATATAGAGAGACTGACACTGAGAGATACTGAGAGACAGAGAGACTGGCACTGAGAGATAATGAGAGACTGGCACTGAGAGACACTAACACTGAGAGACTGAGACAAGATACACTGATAGACACTGAGACAGCGACACTGAGAGATACTGAGACACTGACATCAACACTAAGACAGCGACACTGAGAGACACTGACACTGAGAGACACTGAGAGACTGACAGCGACACTGAGAGATACTGAGAGACACTGACAGCAACACTGAGAGACACTGAGACAGCGACACTGAGAGACAGAGAGACACTGACACTGAGAGACACTGAGACAGCGACACTGAGAGACAGAGAGACACTGACACTGAGAGACACTGAGACAGCGACACAGAGATACTGAGAGACAGCGACACTGAGAGACACTGAGACGGCGACACTGAGAGACAGAGAGACACTGACACTGAGAGACACTGAGACAGCGACACTGAGAGACAGAGAGACACTGACACTGAGAGACACTGAGACAGCGACACAGAGATACTGAGAGACACTGACACTGAGAGACACTGAGACAGCGACACAGAGATACTGAGAGACACTGACACTGAGAGACACTGAGACAGCGACACTGAGAGACAGAGAGACACTGACACTGAGAGACACTGAGACAGCGACACAGAGATACTGAGAGACAGCGACACTGAGAGACACTGAGACGGCGACACTGAGAGACAGAGAGACACTGACACTGAGAGACACTGAGACAGCGACACTGAGAGACACTGAGACAGCGACACAGAGATACTGAGAGACAGCGACACTGAAAGATACTGAGACAGCGACACTGAGAGACACTGAGACAGCGACACTGACACTGAGAGACACTGAGAGATACTGAGACAGCGACACTGAGACAGCGATACTGAGAGATACTGAGACAGCGACACTGAGAGACACCGAGAGATACTTAGAGACACTGACAATGAGACAGCGACACAGAGATACTGAGAGACAGTGAGAGATACTGAGACAGCGACACTGAGAGATACTGACACTGAGAGACTGACACTGAGAGAGACTGAGAGACAGAGAGACTGAGACACTGACACTGAGACACTGAGAGACTGAGACACTGAGAGACTGACACTGAGAGAGACTGAGAGACAGAGAGACTGACACTGAGAGATACTGAGAGACAAAGAGACAGCGACACTGAGAGACACTGACACTGAGAGACTGAGACACTGACACTGAGAGACACTGACACTGAGACAGCAACACTGAGAGATACTGACACTGAGAGACTGACACTGAGAGATACTGACACTGAGAGACTGACACTGAGAGACACTGACACTGAGACAGCAACACTGAGAGATACTGACACTGAGACAGCAACACTGAGAGATACTGACACTGAGAGACTGACACTGAGAGATACTGAGACTGCGACACCGACACTGAGAGAGACAGAGACATTGACACTGAGAGATACTGAGAGACAGAGAGACTGACACTGAGAGAGACTGAGAGACTGACACTGAGAGATACTGAGAGACAGAGAGACTGACACAGAGAGATACTGAGACAAAGAGACTGACACTGAGCGATACTGAGAGACTGGCACTGAGAGACACTGAGACAGCGACACAGAGATATAGAGAGACTGACACTGAGAGATACTGAGAGACTGGCACTGAGAGACAGAGACACTGAGAGATACTGAGAGACAGAGAGACTGGCACTGAGAGATAATGAGAGACTGGCACTGAGAGACAGAGAGACTGGCACTGAGAGATACTGAGAGACTGGCACTGAGAGACAGAGAGACTGAGACACTGAGAGATTCTGATAGACAGAGAAACTGACACTAAGAGATACTGAGAGACACTGACACTGAGAGACAGAGAGACATTGACACTGAGAGGCTGACACTGAGAGACAGAGAGACTGGCACTGAGAAACACTGTGAGACACTGAGAGATACTGAGAGATACCGAGAGACTGACACTGAGAGACAGAGAGACTGGCACTGAGAAATACTGTGAGACACTGAGACAGCGAAACTGAGAGATACTGAGAGACTGACACTGAGAGATACTGAGAGACAGAGAGACTGGCACTGAGAGACTGAGACAAGAGACACAGAGAGACTGACACTGAGAGACACTGAGACAGCGACACTGAGATACTGAGAGACAGAGAGACACTGACACTGAGAGATACTGAGAGATACTGAGACAGCAACACTGAGATACTGAGAGACAGCGACACTGACACTGAGAGATACTGAGAGATACTGAGACAGCAACACAGACTGACACTGAGACATTGAAACTGAGAGATACTTAGAGACACTGAGACAGAGATACTGAGAGATACTGACAGTGACACTGAGACAGCGACACAGAGATACTGAGAGACACTGACACTGAGACATACTGAGACAGCGACACTGAGAGACAGAGAGACACTGACACTGAGAGATACTGAGACACTGAGACAGCGACACTGAGAGACACTGAGACAGGGACACTGAGAGACACCGAGACAGGGACACTGAGAGATACTGAGAGCCACTGACACTGAGAGATACTGAGACACTAAGACAGCAAAACTGAGAGATACTGAGACAGCGACACTGAGAGACAGCGACACTGAGAGACACTGAGACAGGGACACTGAGAGACACCGAGACAGGGACACTGAGAGATACTGAGAGCCACTGACACTGAGAGATACTGAGACAGCAACACTGAGAGACACCGAGACAGGGACACTGAGAGATACTGAGACACTAACACTGAGAGACTGAGACAAGATACACTGAAAGACACTGAGACAGCGACACTGAGAGATACTGAGACACTGACATCAACACTGAGACAGCGACACTGAGAGACACTGACACTGAGAGACACTGAGAGACTGACAGCGACACTGAGAGATACTGAGAGACACTGACAGCAACACTGAGAGACACTGAGACAGCGACACTGAGAGACAGAGAGACACTGACACTGAGACACTGAGACAGCGACACAGAGATACTGAGAGACACTGACACTGAGAGACACTGAGACAGCGACACTGAGAGACAGAGAGACAGCGACACAGAGATACTGAGAGACACTGAGAGACACTGAGAGACAGAGAGACACTGACACTGAGAGACACTGAGACAGCGACACTGAGAGACAGAGAGACACTGACACTGAGAGACACTGAGACAGCGACACAGAGATACTGAGAGACAGCGACACTGAGAGACACTGAGACGGCGACACTGAGAGACAGAGAGACACTGACACTGAGAGACACTGAGACAGCGACACTGAGAGACAGAGAGACACTGACACTGAGAGACACTGAGACAGCGACACAGAGATACTGAGAGACACTGACACTGAGAGACACTGAGACAGCGACACAGAGATACTGAGAGACACTGACACTGAGAGACACTGAGACAGCGACACTGAGAGACAGAGAGACACTGACACTGAGAGACACTGAGACAGCGACACAGAGATACTGAGAGACAGCGACACTGAGAGACACTGAGACGGCGACACTGAGAGACAGAGAGACACTGACACTGAGAGACACTGAGACAGCGACACTGAGAGACACTGAGACAGCGACACAGAGATACTGAGAGACAGCGACACTGAAAGATACTGAGACAGCGACACTGAGAGACACTGAGACAGCGACACTGACACTGAGAGACACTGAGAGATACTGAGACAGCGACACTGAGACAGCGATACTGAGAGATACTGAGACAGCGACACTGAGAGACACCGAGAGATACTTAGAGACACTGACAATGAGACAGCGACACAGAGATACTGAGAGACAGTGAGAGATACTGAGACAGCGACACTGAGAGATACTGACACTGAGAGACTGACACTGAGAGAGACTGAGAGACAGAGAGACTGAGACACTGACACTGAGACACTGAGAGACTGAGACACTGAGAGACTGACACTGAGAGAGACTGAGAGACAGAGAGACTGACACTGAGAGATACTGAGAGACAAAGAGACAGCGACACTGAGAGACACTGACACTGAGAGACTGAGACACTGACACTGAGAGACACTGACACTGAGACAGCAACACTGAGAGATACTGACACTGAGAGACTGACACTGAGAGATACTGACACTGAGAGACTGACACTGAGAGACACTGACACTGAGACAGCAACACTGAGAGATACTGACACTGAGACAGCAACACTGAGAGATACTGACACTGAGAGACTGACACTGAGAGATACTGAGACTGCGACACCGACACTGAGAGAGACAGAGACATTGACACTGAGAGATACTGAGAGACAGAGAGACTGACACTGAGAGAGACTGAGAGACTGACACTGAGAGATACTGAGAGACAGAGAGACTGACACAGAGAGATACTGAGACAAAGAGACTGACACTGAGCGATACTGAGAGACTGGCACTGAGAGACACTGAGACAGCGACACAGAGATATAGAGAGACTGACACTGAGAGATACTGAGAGACTGGCACTGAGAGACAGAGACACTGAGAGATACTGAGAGACAGAGAGACTGGCACTGAGAGATAATGAGAGACTGGCACTGAGAGACAGAGAGACTGGCACTGAGAGATACTGAGAGACTGGCACTGAGACATTGAAACTGAGAGATACTTAGAGACACTGAGACAGAGATACTGAGAGATACTGACAGTGACACTGAGACAGCGACACAGAGATACTGAGAGACACTGACACTGAGACATACTGAGACAGCGACACTGAGAGACAGAGAGACACTGACACTGAGAGATACTGAGACACTGAGACAGCGACACTGAGAGACACTGAGACAGGGACACTGAGAGACACCGAGACAGGGACACTGAGAGATACTGAGAGCCACTGACACTGAGAGATACTGAGACACTAAGACAGCAAAACTGAGAGATACTGAGACAGCGACACTGAGAGACAGCGACACTGAGAGACACTGAGACAGGGACACTGAGAGACACCGAGACAGGGACACTGAGAGATACTGACACTGAGAGACACTGAGACAGCAACACTGAGATATAGAGAGACTGACACTGAGAGATACTGAGAGACAGAGAGACTGGCACTGAGAGATACTGAGAGACAGAGAGACTGGCACTGAGAGATAATGAGAGACTGGCACTGAGAGACACTAACACTGAGAGACTGAGACAAGATACACTGATAGACACACTGAAAGACACTGAGACAGCGACACTGAGAGATACTGAGACACTAACACTGAGAGACTGAGACACTGACACTGAGAGACTGAGAGACTGACACTAACACTGAGAGACTGAGACACTGACACTGAGAGACTGAGAGACTGACACTAACACTGAGAGACTGACACTGAGAGACACTGACACTGAGACAGCAACACTGAGAGATACTGACACTGAGAGACACTGAGACAGCAACACTGAGATATAGAGAGACTGACACTGAGAGATACTGAGAGACAGAGAGACTGGCACTGAGAGATACTGAGAGACAGAGAGACTGGCACTGAGAGATAATGAGAGACTGGCACTGAGAGACACTAACACTGAGAGACTGAGACAAGATACACTGAAAGACACTGAGACAGCGACACTGAGAGATACTGAGACACTAACACTGAGAGACTGAGACAAGATACACTGAAAGACACTGAGACAGCGACACTGAGAGATACTGAGACACTGACATCAACACTGAGACAGCGACACTGAGAGACACTGACACTGAGAGACACTGAGAGACTGACAGCGACACTGAGAGATACTGAGAGACACTGACAGCAACACTGAGAGACACTGAGACAGCGACACTGAGAGACAGAGAGACACTGACACTGAGACACTGAGACAGCGACACAGAGATACTGAGAGACACTGACACTGAGAGACACTGAGACAGCGACACTGAGAGACAGAGAGACAGCGACACAGAGATACTGAGAGACACTGAGAGACACTGAGAGACAGAGAGACACTGACACTGAGAGACACTGAGACAGCGACACTGAGAGACAGAGAGACACTGACACTGAGAGACACTGAGACAGCGACACAGAGATACTGAGAGACACTGACACTGAGAGACACTGAGACAGCGACACTGAAAGACACTGAGACAGCGACACTGAGAGATACTGAGACACTGACATCAACACTGAGACAGCGACACTGAGAGACACTGAGACAGCAACACTGAGAGACAGAGAGACACTGACACTGAGAGATACTGAGACACTGACATCAACACTGAGACAGCGACACTGAGAGACACTGACACTGAGAGACACTGAGAGACTGACAGCGACACTGAGAGATACTGAGAGACACTGACAGCAACACTGAGAGACACTGAGACAGCGACACTGAGAGACAGAGAGACACTGACACTGAGACACTGAGACAGCGACACAGAGATACTGAGAGACACTGACACTGAGAGACACTGAGACAGCGACACTGAGAGACACTGACACTGAGAGACACTGAGACAGCGACACAGAGATACTGAGAGACACTGACACTGAGAGACACTGAGACAGCGACACTGAGAGACAGAGAGACACTGACACTGAGAGACACTGAGACAGCGACACAGAGATACTGAGAGACACTGACACTGAGAGACACTGAGACAGCGACACTGAGAGACAGAGAGACACTGACACTGAGAGACACTGAGACAGCGACACTGAGAGACAGAGAGACACTGACACTGAGAGACACTGAGACAGCGACACAGAGATACTGAGAGACAGCGACACTGAGAGACACTGAGACAGCGACACAGAGATACTGAGAGACAGAGACACTGAGAGACAGAGAGACACTGACACTGAGAGACACTGAGACACTGACATCAACACTGAGACAGCGACACTGAGAGACACTGACACTGAGAGACACTGAGAGACTGACAGCGACACTGAGAGATACTGAGAGACACTGACAGCAACACTGAGAGACACTGAGACAGCGACACTGAGAGACAGAGAGACACTGACACTGAGAGACACTGAGACAGCGACACTGAGAGACACTGAGACAGCGACACAGAGATACTGAGAGACAGCGACACTGAGAGATACTGAGACAGCGACACTGAGAGACACCGAGAGATACTTAGAGACACTGACAATGAGACAGCGACACAGAGATACTGAGAGACACTAACACTGAGAGACACTGAGAGATACTGAGACAGCGACACTGAGAGACACTGACACTGAGAGACTGACACAGAGAGAGAGAGAGATACTGACACTGAGAGACACTGACACAGAGAGAGAGAGAGAGACTGACACTGAGAGACACTGAGACAGCAACACTGAGAGATACTGACACTGAGAGACTGACACTGAGAGAGACTGAGAGACTGAGAGACTGACACTGAGAGATACTGAGAGACAGAGAGACTGACACTGAGAGATACTGAGAGACAAAGAGACAGCGACACTGAGAGACTGACACAGAGCGATACAGAGAGACTGAGAGACTGACACTGAGAGATACTGAGAGACAGAGAGACTGACACTGAGAGATACTGAGAGACAAAGAGACAGCGACACTGAGAGACACTGACACTGAGAGACTGACACAGAGAGACAGAGAGACTGACACTGAGAGACACTGACACTGAGACAGCAACACTGAGAGATACTGACACTGAGACAGCAACACTGAGAGATACTGACACTGAGAGACTGACACTGAGAGATACTGAGACTGCGACACCGACACTGAGAGAGACAGAGACATTGACACTGAGAGATACTGAGAGACAGAGAGACTGACACTGAGAGAGACTGAGAGACTAGCACAGAGCGATACAGAGAGACTGACACCGAGATACTGAGAGACTGACACTGAGAGATACTGAGAGACAGAGAGACTGACACAGAGAGATACTGAGACAAAGAGACTGACACTGAGCGATACTGAGAGACACTGAGACAGCGACACAGAGATATAGAGAGACTGACACTGAGAGATACTGAGAGACTGGCACTGAGAGACAGAGAGACACTGAGACAGCGACACAGAGATATAGAGAGACTGGCACTGAGAGATGTGAGAGACTGGCACTGAGAGACAGAGACACTGAGAGATACTGAGAGACAGAGAGACTGGCACTGAGAGACAGAGACACTGAGAGATACTGAGAGACTGACACAGAGAGATACTGAGACAAAGAGACTGACACTGAGCGATACTGAGAGACACTGAGACAGCGACACAGAGATATAGAGAGACTGACACTGAGAGATACTGAGAGACTGGCACTGAGAGATACTGAGAGACTGGCACTGAGAGACAGAGACACTGAGAGATACTGAGAGACAGAGAGACTGGCACTGAGAGACAGAGACACTGAGAGATACTGAGAGACAGAGATACTGACACAGAGAGATACTGAGACAAAGAGACTGGCACTGAGAGATACTGAGAGACTGGCACTGAGAGACAGAGACACTGAGAGATACTGAGAGACAGAGAGACTGGCACTGAGAGATAATGAGAGACTGGCACTGAGAGACAGAGAGACTGGCACTGAGAGATACTGAGAGACTGGCACTGAGAGATATTGAGAGACAGAGACACTGAGACATACTGAGAGACAGAGACACTGAGACACTGAGAGATTCTGATAGACAGAGAAACTGACACTAAGAGATACTGAGAAACACTGACACTGAGAGAGACAGATACTGAGAGACACTGACACTGAGAGACAGAGAGACATTGACACTGAGAGGCTGACACTGAGAGACAGAGAGACATTGACACTGAGAGATACTGAGACTGCGACACCGACACTGAGAGAGACAGAGACATTGACACTGAGAGATACTGAGAGACAGAGAGACTGACACTGAGAGAGACTGAGAGACTAGCACAGAGCGATACAGAGAGACTGACACCGAGATACTGAGAGACTGACACTGAGAGATACTGAGAGACAGAGAGACTGACACAGAGAGATACTGAGACAAAGAGACTGACACTGAGCGATACTGAGAGACAAAGAGACAGCGACACTGAGAGACACTGACACTGAGAGACTGACACTGAGACAGCGACACAGAGATATAGAGAGACTGACACTGAGAGATACTGAGAGACTGGCACTGAGAGACAGAGAGACACTGAGACAGCGACACAGAGATATAGAGAGACTGGCACTGAGAGATGTGAGAGACTGGCACTGAGAGACAGAGACACTGAGAGATACTGAGAGACAGAGAGACTGGCACTGAGAGACAGAGACACTGAGAGATACTGAGAGACTGACACAGAGAGATACTGAGACAAAGAGACTGACACTGAGCGATACTGAGAGACACTGAGACAGCGACACAGAGATATAGAGAGACTGACACTGAGAGATACTGAGAGACTGGCACTGAGAGATACTGAGAGACTGGCACTGAGAGACAGAGACACTGAGAGATACTGAGAGACAGAGAGACTGGCACTGAGAGACAGAGACACTGAGAGATACTGAGAGACAGAGATACTGACACAGAGAGATACTGAGACAAAGAGACTGGCACTGAGAGATACTGAGAGACTGGCACTGAGAGACAGAGACACTGAGAGATACTGAGAGACAGAGAGACTGGCACTGAGAGATAATGAGAGACTGGCACTGAGAGACAGAGAGACTGGCACTGAGAGATACTGAGAGACTGGCACTGAGAGATATTGAGAGACAGAGACACTGAGACATACTGAGAGACAGAGACACTGAGACATACTGAGAGACAAAGAGACTGAGACACTGAGAGATTCTGATAGACAGAGAAACTGACACTAAGAGATACTGAGAAACACTGACACTGAGAGAGACAGATACTGAGAGACACTGACACTGAGAGACAGAGAGACATTGACACTGAGAGGCTGACACTGAGAGACAGAGAGACTGGCACTGAGAAACACTGTGAGACACTGAGACAGCGAAACTGAGAGATACTGAGAGACTGACACTGAGAGATACTGAGAGACAGAGAGACTGGCCCTGAGAGACTGAGACAAGAGACACAGAGAGACTGACACTGAGAGACACTGAGACAGCGACACTGAGATACTGAGAGACAGAGAGACACTGAGACAGCGAAACTGAGAGATACTGAGAGACTGACACTGAGAGATACTGAGAGACAGAGAGACTGGCCCTGAGAGACTGAGACAAGAGACACAGAGAGACTGACACTGAGAGACACTGAGACAGCGACACTGAGATACTGAGAGACAGAGAGACACTGACACTGAGAGATACTGAGAGATACTGAGACAGCAACACTGAGAGACACTGAGACATTGAAACTGAGAGATACTTAGAGACAGAGAGACTGAGAGACACTGACAGTGACACGGAGACAGCGACACTGACACTGAGACATACTGAGACAGCGACACTGAGAGACAGAGAGACACTGACACTGAGAGATACTGAGACACTAAGACAGCAAAACTGAGAGACACTGAGACAGTGACACTGAGAGACAGAGAGACACTGACACTGAGAGACACTGAGACAGCGACACAGAGATACTGAGAGACACTGACACTGAGACATACTGAGACAGCGACACTGAGAGACAGAGAGACACTGAGACAGCGACACAGAGATACTGAGAGACACTGACACTGAGAGATACTGAGACACTAAGACAGCAACACTGAGAGACACTGAGACAGCGACACTGAGAGACAGCGACACTGAGAGACACTGAGACAGGGACACTGAGAGACACCGAGACAGGGACACTGAGAGACAGAGAGACACTGACACTGAGAGATACTGAGACAGGGACACTGAGAGACACCGAGACAGGGACACTGAGAGACACCGAGACAGGGACACTGAGAGATACTGAGAGCCACTGACACTGAGAGATACTGAGACAGCAACACTGAGAGATACTGAGAGACTGACAGAGACACTGAGAGATACCGAGAGACACTGACAGCAACACTGAGAGACACTGAGACAGCGACACTGAGAGACACTGAGACAGCGACACTGAGAGACACTGACACTGAGAGACACTGAGACAGCGACACTGAGAGAAACTGAGACAGCGACACTGAGAGAAACTGAGACAGCGACACAGAGATACTGAGAGACAGCGACACTGACACTGAGAGACACTGAGACAGCGACACTGAGAGAAACTGAGACAGCGACACAGAGATACTGAGAGACAGCGACACTGACACTGAGAGATACTGAGACAGCGACACAGAGAGACACTGAGACAGCGACACAGAGAGATACTTAGAGACACTGAGACAGCGACACACAGATACTGAGAGACACTGACACTGAGACCTACTGAGACAGCAACACTGAGAGACAGAGAGACACTGACACTGAGAGATACTGAGACACTGACATCAACACTGAGACAGCGACACTGAGAGACACTGAGACAGCGACACTGAGATACTGAGAGACACTGAGAGATACTGAGACAGCGACACTGAGAGACACTGAGACAGCAACACTGACAGATACTGAGAGACAGAGACACTGAGAGATACTGAGAGACAAAGAGACACTGAGACAGCGACACTGAGAGACACTGACACTGAGAGACTGACAGAGACAGAGAGACTGACACTGAGAGATACTGACACTGAGAGACTGACACTGAGAGATACTGAGACAGCGACACCGACACTGAGAGAGACAGAGACATTGACACTGAGAGATACTGAGAGACAGAGAGACTGACACTGAGAGAGACTGAGAGACTAGCACAGAGCGATACAGAGAGACTGACACCGAGATACTGAGAGACTGACACTGAGAGATACTGAGAGACAGAGAGACTGACACAGAGAGATACTGAGAGACAGAGAGACTGACACAGAGAGATACTGAGAGACACTGAGACAGCAACACAGAGATATAGAGAGACTGACACTGAGAGATACTGAGAGACAGAGAGACTGGCACTGAGAGATAATGAGAGACTGGCACTGAGAGATACTGAGAGACTGACACTGAGAGACAGAGAGACTGGCACTGAGAGATACTGAGAGACTGACACTGAGAGATACTGAGACAGCGACACTGAGAGATACTGAGAGACAGAGACACTGAGACACTGAGAGACACCAAGAGAGACACTGAGAGATTCTGATAGACAGAAAGAAACTGACACTGAGAGATACTGAGAGACTGACACTGAGAGACAGAGAGACTGGCACTGAGAGATACTGAGAGACTGGCGCTGAGAGATACTGAGAGACTGACCCTGAGAGATACTGAGACAGCGACACTGAGAGATACTGAGAGACAGAGACACTGAGACACTGAGAGACACCAAGAGAGACACTGAGAGATTCTGATAGACAGAGAGAAACTGACACTGAGAGATACTGAGAGACAGAGAGACTGACACTAAGAGATACTGAGAAACACTGACACTGAGACAGCAACACTGAGAGAGACAGATACTGAGAGACACTGACACTGAGAGACAGAGAGACATTGACACTGAGAGATACTGAGAGACTGACACTGAGAGACAGAGAGACTGGCACTGAGAAATACTGTGAGACACTGAGACAGCGATACTGAGAGATACTGAGAGACTGACACTGAGAGATACTGAGAGACAGAGAGACTGGCACTGAGAGACCGAGACAAGAGACACAGAGAGACAGAGAGACTGGCACTGAGAGACTGAGACAAGAGACACAGAGAGACTGACACTGAGAGACACTGAGACAGCGACACTGAGAGATACTGAGAGACAGAGACACCGAGATATACTGAGAGACAGAGACACTGAGAGACTGACACTGATAGACACTAAGAGAGACACTGACACTAACAGACAGAGGGACTGGCACTGAGAGATACTGAGAGACTGACACTGAGAGATACTGAGAGACAGAGAGACTGACACTGAGAGACACTGGGAGGCTGACACTGAGAGACACTGAGACAGCAACACTGAGATGCCCTGTGTCTCTCCCCCTCCTCTCCCTGCCCTGTGTCTCTCCCCCTTGTCCTCTGTGTCTTCCCCCCCTTCCCTGTGTGTCTCCCCTCCTCCTCCTCTCTCTCTCCGGCGCGAAATGTGCCTGGGAGGGCCAGCGTGCAATGCGCCTGCGCGCCCCACCGCAATGCACATGCGCAGCCCATTGCACAATGCGTATGCTCGCCCAATTTGTGGCAATCGTAGTTGCCACACTGCGATTTGTCGCAAGCGTGACGACGAATCGCAGTTTGACAACTATTATATGTGATGACTTCTGGGCCACAAAATCCCACACAGCCAATCATAATCCCTCTCTAGAAAGCTTGGTACAGGGACCTGATTCCCTTGTGGAATCCTTTCTAGAGCTTGCACAATATCCTTCTACTTCTCACATAAAGTGGAACTGATATATTAAGTCTACTCTCTGCTAGTTTAAGAGTCCATAAATACTCAATACATTTTTATAAGTTAAACGATTAGCCATGGCAATTACAACGACCATGATTCAGTATAATGCATATTACAATGACCATGATTCAATATAATGCATATTACAATGACCATAATTCAATATAATGCATATTACAATGACCATAATTCAATATAATGCATATTACAATGACCATAATTCAGTATAATGCATATTACAATGACCATAATTCAGTATAATGCATGTGAACAAGGGGCATCCATTTTAGGCACCTCATCTACCAATAGCCTAGTTGTACAATAATTCTGTTCCTTCAAAGATAAAGTGTGATTGAGTTGTTCCATTTGAAAGACCACAGTGGTCAAATCATTTCTGTATTTTATCAATTTAATAGAGTAACAATAAAGTCAGAGGAGCTCAATCTAAGAACGGACAACACCTAAGTAGGTTTGCTCTATAGATCTTGTTACCTACTCATGGAGCAACCTCTTTTAGCTCACTTGTGCCCCTCACAGGGAGACATCCTGTAATATATCAGTCTGGTCTCACTCAAAAGAGTGATCCACCTCTGAAATACCAGGCAATTCTACCCAGGGGAAACAGCACACCCCAGACATATGTTTCAGCCTCTCTTGGGCCTCATCAGTGAGGTGCAGCTGTACTCCCTGAGGCGTAGTGAGCAAGGAGTGAAGGGCACAAGTGAGCTTAAAGAGATTGAGAGCGTCTTACTCTGTTTTTGTTTAGGTTTTCTAACCACATAGATGATAGGGGACTCCTGATGTGGATTCCTTGCTTATTGTACCTTAGGGAGTACAGCTACACTTCACTGATGAGGCCCAAGAGAGACCGAAACATACATCTGGGGTTTGCTGTTCCTCCTGGGTAGGGTAGAATTGCCTGGTGTTTTGGGTCTGGATCATTCTTTTGAGTGAGACCTGACTGATATACTACAGCTCCAAAAAGGCACAGACATTCCATATCCATTAATGCATGTAATAGTTAATAAATCAGATGCTATATTTTTTAATTATAATATCTACCATCAGGACTGAAGCAGCCACTTCTGTAAGTGGCTCAACAAATGCCACTGGGTCCCATACCATCCACTCAGGAGAATCTCACTCTCCAACTGCCATTTTGCCAGTTCTATTTACCTTGGTTTCATTTCCTCTAGGCCAGGGTCATCAACCTTTTAATACCTACTGCACACTTTTAAAAGTTTCCTTACCGCCCGCGGGTGCCGCAGTATTTTCTGGTTACATAAATCATGTGACCCTGGCCATGTATCGCCATGTATCGCCCTGTACTTTCTAGATAGTGATACGGTCCTGCTGTCCCTAGGCTCTTTCACCAGCTCTCCAACTAGCCAAGCGTGGTGATGTGGGTCTCCGAGGTGTGACGTCACTCGTCAGCGACACCACCAACGATTATCAAGCCGCCCACCATGAAAGCTTGAATCGCCCACCAGTGGGTGTTTGGGACCAGGTTGATTACCACTGCTCTAGATGCCCACATGTCACCACTCTTCTGCCCCTGAACTCATATAGCATGCCCTCCCATCCCATCTACCTGTCCACCCACACTCACCTATGATTTGTTTTAATTTATAGTTGAGTTTTAATACTATCATCTCCAATTTTCACAGTTGATACACCCACAACCCTCTACTCTATTTTCAATCAATTGCCAAGCCCTGTTTCTTCCTTTAATTACTTTTGTTTCAAGAATCCCTTTAGATTGTAAGCTTTCGAGTGTTCAATCTTGTACAGTGGGGAAAAAAGAAATTTGATCCCCTGCTGATTTCTAACAATTTTCCACTGACAAAGAAATGATCAGTCTATAATTTTAATGGTAGGTGTCTTTTAACAGTGAGAGACAGAATAACAAAAAAAAAAGTTATACATTGATTTGCAGGTCAGAGGGAAATACGTATTTGATCCCCTATCAATCAGCAAGATTTCTGGCTCCCAGGTGTCTTTTATACAGGTAACGAGTTGAGATTAGGAGCACTCTCTTAAAGGGAGTGCTACTAATCTCAGCTCGTTACCTGTATAAAAGACACCTGTCCACAAAAGCAATCAATCAGATTCCAAACTCTCCACCATGGCCAAGACCAAAGAGCTGTCCAAAGATGTCAGGGACAAGATTGTAGACTTACACAAGGCTGGAATGGGCTTCAAGACCATCGCCAAGCAGCTTGGTGAGAAGGTGAAAACAGTTGGTGGGATTATTCGCAAATGGAAGAAACACAAAATGACTGCCAGTCTCCCTCTGTCTGATGCTCCATGCAAGATCTCACCTCGTGGAGTTTCAATGATCATGAGAACGGTGAGGAATCAGCCCAGAACTACACGGGAGGATCTTGTTAATGATCTCAAGGCAGCAGGGACCATAGTCACCAAGAAAACAATTGGTAACACACTACGCCGTGAAGGACTGAAATCCTGCAGCGCTCGTAAGGTCCCCCTGCTCAAGAAAGCACATGAACAGGCCCGTCTGAAGTTTGCCAATGAACATCTGAATGATTCAGGGGAGAACTGGGTGAAAGTGTTGTCGTCAGATGAGACCAGAATCCAACTATTTGACATCAACTCAACATGTTTGGAGGAGGAGGGATGCTGCCTATAACCCCAAGAACACCATCCCCACTGTCAAACATGGAGGTGGAAACATTATGCTTTAGGGGTGTTTTTCTGCTAAGGGGCCAGGATAACTGCACCACATCAAAGGGATGATGGACAGGGCCATGTACCGTCAAATCTTGGTTGAGAACCTCCTTCCCTCAGCCAGGGCATTGAAAATGGGTCGTGGATGGGTATTCCAGCATGACAATGACCCAAAATACACAGCCAAGGCAACAAAGGAGTGGCTCAATAAGAAGCACATTAAGGTCCTGGAGTGGCCTAGCCAGTCTCCAGACCTTAATCCCATAGAAAATCTGTAGAGGGAGCTGAAGGTTCGACTTGCCAAACATCAGCCTCAAAACCTTAATGACTTGGAGAGGATCTACAAAGAGGAGTGGAACCAAAAGCCCTCCTGAGATGTGTGCAAACCTGGTGGCCAGCTACAAGAAACGTCTGACGAAGGGGTCAAATACTTATTTCCCTCATTGACCTGCAAATCAATTTATAACGTTTTTGACATGCGTTTTTCTTTTTTTTTTTTTTTTTTGTTATTCTGTCTCTCACTGTTAAAATACATCTACCATTAAAATTATAGACTGATCATTTCTTTGTCAGTGGACAAACGTTCAAAATCAGCAGGGGATCAAATATTTCTTTCCCCCACTGTTGTTTTGAAAAAAGCACCATGCATGAGAGATTTTAAACTCAAAAACAGGGCCCCCTACTTTTTGGCATGTGTTTAATATTGTATTTTCATTTTTTGTCTTTATACTTATACCCCTGTACAGCGCTACAGAATATGTTGGTGCTTTATAAAAACTGTAATAATAATTATTATTCTCTGTTACATTTGCATTGTTTTCTCCATTTCTTATTCAAAAGATCCTGGATGATTATTGTGTAACCGGGCGGCAGTAACCAGGAAGCTGTCAGGATCGTTATTAATTTTACCCAAAGGTATTTGTATGTTTATGAACCTTCCAATGACGGCTGTGTAGCAGGATGGGTCAGGCAGGACAAAGGGACACAATTTAAAGCTATAGACAATAAAAAATACTTTATCAGTTGAAGGTTATCATAAAAATTGCTTTTGTTACTTAAATTGAGTAAACAAAATTTCAGATATAAGTAACATTATCTTGATTAAACCCCTGAAGTCAGGGGCATGAGAACTTGGGGGATATGGGGGACAACCCCCCCCCCCCCCCCTCCAGATTATATGTACAGGGGAGACAAAAAGTAGAAAAATTAATCTTAATCATGCATTACCATATGTGGCCACCAGCGCTATGGAACAGTATTTTCCCATTAGAGCTTTCATCCATAATTTATATTATATATATATATATATATATATATATATATATATATATATATAATAAATTGGTGTAGGTGGGGGTGCCCAGTGCATTGAGGGGCTTTGCAGCCCTGGGACCCCACCAGAGCAAGGCTCCGGTGCATTTCACCAGGTGCACCAACGATAAAACCACCCCGGCTGCCTGTCCTGGGAGTAGAATTTACTTGCACTACTCAGGGCCACAGTCTCTTAAACTTTATCCCCCCCAGATTTTTGGGCTCCTATGCCCATGCCTGAAATAATACTAATTCATATTTCCCCAAAAGAAATTAACGACTCAATAAAATGTTTGATTTCTCGTATTTTAATGGTAGTTAAACATTTGATTGTAAAATTTTGGAAACAAAATAGTTTGCCATCATGGAATGAAATTAGGAATCATATAGAAAGAAATCGAGAAATAGAAAGTGAATTCCAGCTTTTAGAAATATCTCAGAAAAAAGAAAGTTAGTGGAAAATGGCATTTCTGGGATATGTATGTTAACAACATCTAATGAATTTACAGTAATTTATTTCTCTGCATAATTTATATATTTATATTACGAACTAAGGTTGTTTTACATTTTGTAAATCTGGGGATTATGAATGATCTGTATGTTGATATGTATTTGCAATTTGTATTGAATATATGTAAAAATAAATAATAGAAAAAAATGGGCAAAGAAAGACCCCCATAAAATCCTTTCTAAAGACCCACTCAACATGACAAATAAAAGCACATTGCTGTTGCTGTTCAATTGTTCAGTCGTGTCTGACTCTACGTGACCCTATGGACCGCAGAATGCCAGGCATATCTTGTGTCTGGGTGTGCTAATCCATAAGGTTTTCATGGCAAAGATACTGATGTGGGTTGCCAGTTCCTTCTCCAGTGAACCGTGATTTATCTGACCTCTCTGCTATGACCTGCTCATCTGGGGTGACCCTACATGGTATAGCTCACAGCTTCATTGAAGTACACATGCCCCTTCACCACGACATGGTAACAATCCAGAAGGAACAAAATATTTCCACATGGCCTTTTGTATAACTAAACTTGATAAGGGCAAAATGCTCTAGGAAAGCAAAATAAATACAGTCTTTCTCTTTTATTTGTTGTGTCATGAGGGTGTGTTCTTGTAAACTAATGAGCTTTCCATAAGATCTGTTGAAAATAGTGGCAATTGTAGCTGCCACATTGCAAATCATCAGAAAATTAAGTGGCAGATTGCAGTACCACAAAATTGCATGCAAAATGTAATAGATGTAATGTTGTTTTTGGTAATGGTGATGGGACCTTTAATGCTGATAAGCTTTCCATAGCTCCTATAGAAATCTCTGTGCAAGCTATCTAAAGAACTAAGTGAGAAGTTGTGGACCCTGGGAAATCATTTTGGAGTACGGGGAACATTTTTTATAGAATTTCCATAGAATAAAATATGTTTCTATATAAGAAAGTGCAACCTTTTTTATGTTTGCGGCTGAATAAAAATTCGGATTAGGAAACCTCTTCAAATAAAAAAAGGACACTGAAGTCCCAGATTTGTTATCCACCATCAGGCAGAGGTAAGGAAGTGCTACATTTCTTATTTTAGTTAAATTCTTCGTTTTCACCTATTGTAATTGTTAGAGAATTTAATTGTTAAATGGAAATTATGAGTTCAAATCCTATAACTGTATTTTTATATTATATTTTCTGGCTTTGCTGCTGTTTGCACATGGATTGTTATTGTTAATTAATTAACTAAAGGTGAAACATAAAAAGTGCGTACTGTGGACCTTTAACCCTCTAAGTGGATAGAATTAGCTGAGCTCTTCTCTGAGAGTCCAGTCGTCTTCACCACTTTGAGGTGTTGGGGTATATATATTTAAAAAAAAAAATCCTGATCAATTAAAAAATGAGTGACAGCACTTTTCAGACAGTCAGAGCTCACACACAATGGCGTAGGAACTGGGGGGATGGGGGGGGGGGATAAATCCCCCCCCCCCAGATTAAATAAACAGGTGACACAAAAAATAGCAAAATTGCATTTAATATGCAATCCAGATTTGGCCACTAGATGGTGCCAGTGCTGTGGAGCAGTATGTCTTTCCAATGAAAGCCTTGACCCAACTTTTATTTTATATATAAATTAAATCAGAAACTGAATGAAAACGAGGCTGAGCAAAGCCAGACCTGCAGGACTTAGAAAATATACGACGGCAAAAACAGTAATGGTCCGGCGTGTCTCGCTTTGCTCAGCCTCTTTTTCATCCAGTTTCAGAATTTTTTTAGTTTTTCGTCCGCCATTTTTTTTCTTCCTTAGACAATTTTCGAGTGACGAAACACGCCAGATAAGGTTCAAAATTGCTTGCAACCTCACTCCCAGGCTTCCTGGCTCTCCCCCTGTGCTGTTTGTAAATGTGTTTTTATTTATTTTTTATTATTTTTCTTGTTTTCTGTGTTTTCCGATTTCAATGGGTCGGACGTTAAATTCGATTTTATTTTCCTGAGCTCACATGTGTGACTTTGATGCTCATTGCAGCCTAAGTGCTGCACGGCTGCTAAATTGCTCACTTCAGCCTAAGTCCCGCGTGCTTCAATGCCTCAACTGCTCACTTCGCAAGGCGAGCAGGGCAATGAGTGTCTTTGGCGCTCATTGCCTAAGTCCTGTGAGCTTGGAAGGCTTCAAAACCTCAACTGCTGGCCTCGCTTCACGCCCATGGGGTCTCTGTGGCCCGCCTGGTACTCCCATGGGGCCCATTATAGCCCACTGTGACCCCTTACAGGCTCCAGGGGCCCAACAGCCCCCGTGAACCTTTTGTGGGTCCCCTGCAGCCCCTTATGGCCAGGGGACCCCTGTGGCCCCAACGGCCCCTTATGGCCCCCGCGGACCTCCCGTGTATCCCCAGCAGCCACTTAAGGCTCACTGTAGTCCGCCACAAGCCCCAGGGGCCCACATCAGGCCCTGTGGCCCCCACAGCCCCCTATGGCTCCCACGGACCTCCCGTAGGTCCCCTGCAGCCCCTTATGGCTCACCTGGTGCCCCCTGCAGGCTGTGTGGCCCCCATCTCCCCTTATGGCCCCTGCAGATCTCCCGTGGGTCCCATGCAGCCCACAGTGGCCCCCCACTGTGGCCCCCACAGGCCCTGTGGACCACTTGAGGCACATTGCGGACCTCTGCGGCTTCCCTCAGCCCACTGTGGCCCCCGCAGCCCCCTGTGACCTCCCTCTGCCCCTTGTGGCCCCCTTGGCCCTTGCTGGCCACTGCGGTCCACTCAGACCTCTGTGGCCCCCTTCAGTCCTTTGGATTGCAGTGGACCCTGCAGCACCAGGCAGGTAAGAAAGTATTTATAGTACTATAATATATATAGATGTACAGTGGATATAAAAAGTCTACACACCCCTGTTAAAATGTCAGGTTTCTGTGCTGTAAAAAAATGAGACAAAGATAAATCATTTCAGAACTTTTTCCACCTTTAATGTGACCTATAAACTGTACAACTCAATTGAAAAACAAACTGATTTTTTTTAGGTGGAGGGAAAAAAAATAAAAAATAAAAATAATGTGGTTGCATAAGTCTGCACACCCTCTTATAACGGGGGATGTAGCTGTGTTCAGAATTAAGCAATCACATTCCAAAACGTGTTACATAGGAGTCAGCATA
Organism: Discoglossus pictus; assembly: GCA_027410445.1. NCBI lineage: Eukaryota > Metazoa > Chordata > Amphibia > Anura > Alytidae > Discoglossus > Discoglossus pictus. The sequence continues at coordinate 57,142,574 of CM050168.1, forward strand.
CACCTGCCATCATTTAAAGTGCCTCTGATTAACGCCAAATAAAGTTCAGCTGCTCTAGTTGGTCTTTCCTGAAATTTTCTTAGTCACATTCCACAGCAAAAGCCATGGTCCACAGAGAGCTTCCAAAGCATCAGAGGGATCTCATTGTTAAAAGATATCAGTCAGGAGAAGGGTACAAAAGAATTTCCAAGGCATTAGATATACCATGGAATACAGTGAAGACAGTCATCAATAAGTGGAGAAAATAGGGCACAACAGTGACATTACCAAGAACTGGAGCTCCCACCAAAATTGATAAAAAGACGAGAAGAAAACTGGTCTGGGAGGCTACCAAGAGGCCTACAGCAACATTAAAAGAGCTGCAGGAATATCTGGCAAGTACTGTCTGTGTGGTACATGTGACAACAATCTCCCTTTATTCTTCATATGTCTGGGCTATGGGGTAGAGTGGCAAGACGAAAGCCTTTTCTTACGAAGAAAAAAATCAAAGCCAGGCTACATTTTGCAAAAACACATCTGAAGTCTACCAAAAGCATGTGGGAAAAGGTGTTATGGTCTGATGAAACCAAGGTTTAACTTTTTGGCCATAATTCCAAAAGATATGTTTTGCACAAAAACAACACTGCACATCACCAAAAGAACACCATACCCACAGTGAAGCATGGTGGTGGCAGCATCATGCTTTGGGGCTGTTTTTCTTCCTCTGGAACTGGGGCCTTAGTTAAGATAGAGTTAACAGTTCCAAATACCAATTAATATTGGCACAAAACCTTCAGGCTTCTGCTAGAAAGCTGAACATGAAGAGGAACTTCATCTTTCAGCATGACAACGACCCAAAGCATACATCCAAATCAACAAAGGAATGGCTTCACCAGAAGAAGATTAAAGTTTTGGAATGGCCCAGCCAGAGCCCAGACCTGAATCCGATTGAAAATCTGTGGGGTGGTCTGAAGAGGGCTATGCACAGGAGATGCCCTCGCAATCTGACAGATTTGGAGTGTTTTTGCAAAGAAGAGTGGGCAAATCTTGCCAAGTCAAAATGTGCCATGCTGATAGACTCATACCCAAAAAGATTGAGTGCTGTAATAAAATCAAAAGGTGCTTCAACAAAGTATTAGTTTAAGGGTGTGCATACTTATGCAACCATATTATTTTATTTTTATATTTTTTCTTCCCTCCACCTAAAAAGATTTCAGTTTGTTTTTCAATTGAGTTGTACAGTTTATAGGTCACATTAAAGGTGGGAAAAGTTCTGATATTATTTATCTTTGTCTAATATTTTTACAGCACAGAAACCTGACATTTTAACTGGGGTGTGTAGACTTTTTATATCCACTGTATATGTAAATACGTAAATCTGGGTGGTACTACTTGTGTGGTGGTGCACAGCGCGCATTAACGCACACGCGCTGTGCAGAGAAACCCCCGCCGGCCATCTTAGGATTGGCAATGAGTGCATGATGTGCATTGGTAGAGGTGGCAGGAGCTGGCGGCGGTGCGCAGCACCCATGAGCAACGGCCATCTGCTGCGCTGTGCAGGGGGAGCGTGTTAGGGGCGTGTTGGGGAAGGCGTGTTGGGGGCATGGGGGGCAGCAAACTCAAGGGTAGTCCCTGGTGGCAAAAGCTCTTGCTACGCCACTGTATATATATATTTCTTTTTTTTGGGGGGGGGGGTTCAGAATTGATACAATAAAGGTAAATCACTCAAGAATGATTAGCAATTATGGTGGGTGGATCAGAAAGCTTGATTAGCAAATAAAAACTACAAATTTACATTTATTGAAGTTTTCTGTATCTTTTATTTAACATATCCCATCCACTCACAAATCACTTACACTAGAGACTGCTGCACCCTGGCAGGATTTAGTATTTTTATGCCAATTGCAACTCAGGAAAGACATATAATGTGCGAAAAGGACACAACTCCATGGCTCTGAATACAGGGTGTGTATTGTCTTAAACTTCTGCTCCTGCCTAATAGACATATTTGCAATGCAAAATTCCAGCTAGACAGAACTGCTTTCTGAGCCTGGCTCCTGAAACGGATTAATTTTTTATTAAAACTGCCCATCTTAATAGCCTTTAAACCAAGGGTTGCATCTGTATTTCAGTTTCTGTGAGATTTTCTTTGACCTTGAAGATTTTATCTGTGCAATTAACTCATACTAGAATCAAAATGGAGACAATTTCATAGCACGCTGGACAAATTTCACTAAATACCAAAATAAGGATATGCTCTGATTTGGGAGGAAAGTGTTGAGGAAAACTTCAGTATATTAATAAAAAGAATACTAGAGAAGTCTGAGGCCCAGAATTTGTTCTGAACCATAACATAAGGGTCTTCATCTGTCTGTCCCCTGAATACTCCTTTCTTGTTGTACTTTGTGCAATAACGTTGTCTGTGCAATAGTGGTCAATATGCTTTGAATCAACCAAGGAACAGCTATGGGGGCAACTACTCCTAGAGAGAGAGATCACTGATAATAGTCACAACAAAGAAATGCTGTATATACAATTCAGAGAAAATATTTTAAGGTAATACCATAGACACAGCAACAAAATATAGTATAGTAGGTATAAAGGTCATTGATACTCTTTACTGTAAGAAAAAAAAGTTATTGTGGGCACATGTTCCAAGTAGGCCAGGACCACTGTTGTGTGTGTTGCAATCAGGTAGCCATCAGGCAAGGAAAAAAAGGATATTTGTATCACATATGACATCAGGTGAGGACATGGTCACACTTTCATACAGCACAGGGATAGGGGAAGATAAGTGATAACAACTAAATAATAAAACAGCTGAGAGGTGGCTTCAATGGTGCCCACAAAAACAGTGTTAAGTCACATTACAGGAGGGAGGTGGAGATAGACCCATCTTACTAGGCAGGAAGCATTTGTTTTAAACTCATTTTATTTACATATAGTATTATTGTTGGATTAATAAATACACATTTTTTTAACTAAAAGGTGGTGGTGCTTACACTGGCCCATTAAATGATAAAACAGCTGTCTGTGGTTATTATGATGTAGTTGCCAACCCGGAGGTGGATCCTTGGGAGAGAGCTTATAGGCAGGAGAATAATTAAAATCTGATCTGGGGCAGTGGCTGGCAGCAGAAAAGGCTATGTAGTAAATAGGCACAAGGAGGGAGTTGGGGCAGACAGGGGAAAGGTAGGGGTCTCCGTCTATGCAGTCCATTCAGATTTGTGCCCCACCCCCCCACTCCCCACTAGCAGCTCTTCCTTTACCCCTAAAAATGTGCTGTCCTGTGCCTTTTGGGCATAGGCAGAACCACCCCTGTTATGTACTATCGGGAAAAACATGCACATACGCCTAGATACCTACCGTCACATCAGGACAATAGCTCACTATACATCACAGCACAATTCCCACAATATTACCCCATACTGAACTTCCCATACAGGCTAAATTAGATTAAAGACTTATGGAGGACAGATTGGCTGGGCAGCTGAAGTAGTTCAGTTCGGGATGGGACAGTTGGGGAGAACAGATAGCTTGTCCCACAAGGACAAAACCATCTGCCATTGAGCCCAATGGCAGTTGTTGACTTTTCCCCAATTGATTTCCACTAGTCATTTTCTCACATCACATTGGTACATCCTTATACTGGTCCCCGTATTTATACGCTAATGTGATGTCAGTAAAGTTGTTGTTGGTGAGGATGCAAGACTCGCATTGTATTTAATTCTGTTGGTTGGATAACTCCATGTTGTTGTCAGACTTTGCCATATACAGCACATTTTCCTGATTATCTCTAACACCAGACATGGTGTAGATAGAATCTCAAACACAACATTGAAAGTAAACTGGTGACACTGCTAATTATGGGTGTCACATTACACACGTACCTGGCAACCGTGTACTCACAACCATAAATGATTACTAGTACAAGGACATTTCTTTTCGAAATTCACATTCTTTTCTTATAGTATGCCTTATGGAAGGTTGTAACACACAGTTAAAGAGGCTACTTTAGGCAAAAGTGCTTTGTTTCATATAAATGCTTTGGCTAGGTTACTTAATTAATTTTATTCTTCTAAATGCAATTATGACATAACATGTACACTTCATTACTTCTAAGAAGCCCCAAGAGTAACAGGTTCTTACTTTATGGAACCTCCATTTCTTCTTGTTCTCTCTCCTGCTACCAGGCTGCCATCTTGGGTAGCTGTGACAAAAAGCCACACCCACAGGAGAGAGGTTTAACACTAATATTCTCTCAAGCTAACAAACATGCTGTGTGTATGAGCAGCATGAGACACTACTAGTTTGGAGCTCCTCTACTGTGGGAATTAATTTAGGTCACAACTGTGCAATATGGTAGCTCTTATGAGGAAGAACAGGGTAAAAGATGTGAGGCTCCCCGGATCTGTTAGAGTTGGGTCTTCTTAGAAGTAAGTGAAGTGTTAATTTAATCACATATATAGTTGTGAGCAAGCGGGTTGTTGCTAACGCTGTGGGCTCGCCTAGCGGACCTCGCAAAACTGCGGACCTCGCAAAATTTACGGACTTAGACGCGGACGCGGAACTTAGAAAAAAAAACATTACGACCTCGCAAAAATACGACTTTACCGCCCCAAACCCGCGCACGTGAAAACATTAAAAACACAATAAATACACACAACAAATACATAAAAAGCTTACCCACAGCAAGGGGGGCACTCAGGACCTCGGAAACTAAAGTTACATCTCAATTTAAGTCGAAATAGAAGAGTTTGAACACTCGAAAATCCCCTAAGCGAAAGAAAAAATGGCCGCCGAAAAAAACGAAAACGAGGCTACAGGACCCTAAAGACGCAAAACACCACCAAACACCTACGGATTTTCCGAAAAAGGCGGACGCGATCCAAGAAAAAGCACGCCAAATCAGCCACAGCCGCGTACCACACATTAGGCGCCATTTTACAACACTAACTTACACAATGGGGAAGTAGACAGCTACCCTAACGGATTTCCCTCGCGCATGCAAACTATTTACACTACACACTACACACATTACTGACACTTACACAGCAGCTCCACAGCACTGAAAACACACATTCTATGCTGCAGCAACATCAAAACAGATTGCCAGCTCTCCTGCACAATGCTTCCTGCATTTATTACTTCAAAACAGGTAAAGTATATTGATGTATTATTTTATTAATTATTTCATTAGCATAAGCAAAAAAAAAACAATGCTCATACCACACAAACAAACAACAGCCTTGCAATGAGCGCCGAAGTCCTGTTTAGATTACAAGGTGAAAGTAGGATCCGAGCAAGTTTAAAGGGTCACTGTAATGCTCCAGCTCTCTACTGTATATTGCAACACCACAATAAGATCTGTTCCATATAATGCATTGCAGCTTTCTTAGAGGAATCTTTCTTCCAAAAACGCACTTTTTGTTCCTCCCTGGCTTGAGTGCAAAATTAGCTCAATCAAGCAGCTAGAATTAGACAGTGGCTTTCCACAGTAAAGACTAATTGCACTTGATTAATGAATGAGTTTGCTTCTTTTTTTTTTTCTTTTGCTTTTTATAATAATAATCTATATTCACTACTTTTTCAAAGAGATAATTTTGTTCCACTAGGGATAAAGGGACATGTCAATAATTATTTTCTTTATTTCATTTGAAATAGGGTGATTCAAATGCTCCTATCAGCCAGTGAGCAGTAATATGAATCTAAGGGCCTCATTCAACTGCGATCTGGCCAATTGAATAGGGCTCTATATAAGCACAGAGCATATTTTTTTACAGAAGTTTTTAGTTAGTGAACTTCTATCCAAAAGCAAAGTATTTGCTAACTAAAAACATCTATGTGCTTATATAGAGCACTATTAAATTGGCCAAATCACAATTGAATGAGGCCCATAATTATCTGCCAATGAGACCTACATGCTATGGTAGGCCCGGTCTATTTCCTGTTGTTTCAATGAAGTGTAATCAGGTTTTACTTAATATTCATTAATGCAAAAACAAATGTTGAAATATTTAAAACACAGTTACATAGTTACATATTAATTGAGGTTGAAAAAATATTTTTCGGCCATCAAGTTCAACCTTTTTATATCTCCTCTGATCTGCAATATGCAGATTAGTTGTTAATTGATCCAGAGGAAGCAAACCAGAAAAAATAAAACACTGAAACATTTCCAATTGTCTCAAATTGGGAAAAAATACAATTCCTTCCTGACCCCAGATACTGGCGATTGGACTCCTCTCTGGATCAATACTCCCTCTAATTATCCAGGATAACCCTGAATGTCCTTTTATTAATAGATACCGTATTTTTCGCCGTATAAGACGCACTTTTTCTTCCCCAAAACTGGGGGAGGAAAGTTGGTGCGTCTTATACGGCGAATATACCTTTTCAAACTGCCTCTGTCCTCTTGATCTCACCCCAGCGCTTCCTACCAGCATCGCGTCGGCCGGTGCGTCCTAGTGACGTCACACACGCAACGCTGCAGTACACGAGGAGTGCTGGTAGGAAGCGCTGGGGTGACATCAAGATGGCAGAGATCAGAAGAAAGGTGAGGATCAGGGGGGTCAGGGAGGATCAGGACGGTCAGGGAGGATCAGGAGGGTCAGGGAGGATCAGGAGGGTCAGGGAGGATCAGGAGGGTCAGGGAGGATCAGGAGGGTCAAGGGCTCCCAAATGCTCCCAAATGCTGCAGTATATGGATATGTATGTGTATGTGTATGTGTGTATGTGTGTATGTGTGTATGTGTGTGTGTGTGTATGTGTGTGTATGTGTGCATGTATGTGTGTGTATATATGTATGTATGTGTATGTATATTTATGTGTGTATGTATATGTATGTATGTGTATCTATATATATATATATATATATATATATATATATATATGTGTGTGTAATGTAGGTGTGTATCTGTGTGTAAAGTGTATTTGTGTTTGATTCAGATTTTTTTTTTTCTTGTTTTCCTCCTCTAAAAACTAGGTGCGTCTTATCTGCCGGTGCGTCTTATAGGGCGAAAAATACGGTATATCCAATCCTTTTTAAAGTTATCTATCAAATCCGCTGTCACCACCTCCCTTGGTAGAGAATTACACCATAACTGTGAAGAACCCTTTCCTTTCTTTAATGTGAAATCTTTTTACTTCTAACCTCAAAGGATGTCCTCATGTCAGTTGAAAAAAGTCTTGGCACAAAAGTCTCACTTGACAAAGCTTTATACTGACCCTGGACATATTTATATAGGGTAATCGGTGGCACGACCTTTGGGCGCACCACACATGCGTACCGTCATCAGCGCGCCGTCAAAAGGGCACATCAGCAGCAGCGCGCTTGACAAAAGGAAGCAGCGACACCAGTGCGTCCCAGAGATCAGTGACAGTCACAGATCTCTGATGGGTACAGAGCATGTGTGGATGGGTTTGTGGATGGCCAGGGAATAGATGTGTGGATGGACAGGGGGTTAGGGGATGGATGTGTATGACAAGCCAAATATATCTGCAAGCCATTCATATTGAAAGAACATACACATCCATCCCATAACTATCCCCACATCCATCCCCCTGCCCATCCACACTTCTATCCCCTGGCCATCCACAAACCCATCAACACATCCCCACACAAGCTCTTTACCTGTCAGTGATCTGCGACTGCCACTGATCTGTGGGACGCACTGGTGTCGCTGCTTCCTTTTGTCAAGCGCGATGCTGTTGGTCTGCGCTTTTGATGGCGTGCAGATGAGGGTGCGTACGTCTGGTGCACCCAAAGGACGGTGTGCCAGGGTAATCATATCTAATTTTAGATGCCTTTTTTTCGTGAGATAACAAGTTTAATTTGGTTAGTCTTTCTTCATAACTTTGCTCCTCCATTCCCCTTATTAGTTTTGCTGCCCTTCTCTGTACATGTTCTCTGAAATGTATTCAAAACTGTGTTCCATGTCTGTATAAAGAAACTCTTTACACACTATTTTGTTTTGTATAAATCTTTTAAATAGGTTACTAATTTATTTTCTCTTCTCCAGTAATATAAAATGTACACATCACTTACTTCTAATAAGCCTTCAGAGTAACAGATTATCAGCTTCTATGAACCTCCTAATTTCTTCCAGTTCTTTCTCATGTAAGGCGCCATGTTTCAAAGCTATGACCTAAAGTCATGCCCATATGGGTGGGGCTTCACACTACCAGTGCATCAAAATGTTAACAAACAGACAGTGATAAACTGTGTATCTAAACAACATGAAAATGTGAAGTCCCACTCTACCGGGTGCAGCTTAGATTACACCTCTGTAATATGGCAGCTATTATGAGGGGAAACAGGAAGAAAGGGGTTAGACAAGAATATGTGAATATGTTGCTCTGGGTGCTTCTTAGATGTAAGTGAACAGTACATTTTATATCATACAATTCATTAAATAATCTAGTTAAAACATTTATGTTCATGTAGGCCAGGCCTTTCCCTTGGCATGTACATGACAAGGTATGTTGAAGGCTTCTTATCTGTCGTAAAAAAACTTTATTTGTTTTGAGGCAAGACGTTTGAACCTCCTGACGGCTCCAAAACACTGAAATGGGGAGATGGAATTTGGAAAGTACACATATTTCTGTTATTATGTTCCATTGATGTCACAACTAACTCTCAGGAATGTCAGTAAGTAAATATAACACATATTTTACTATTGTTTAGTGTCTCACGAATACATTACATGATCAGCCCTCTAACAGCTGAGTAGGTGTCCTGTTATTGATAACTGCAAACTATATATATTTAAGAAATCTGATGCTGACATAATTATATAATTAGCCAGGGAAATTAGAAAAAAAAATTGTGATGCCTTTGCATGCATAAGAGGGGCATTTACATTTCTGCAAGAGCAGAGTTTGTAGTTATAATATCGGCCTGCTTCAGAACAAGTATAGGGAAATACTAAGTTTATTTTTAAACAAAACGAGTAGAGGTGCTCACCTGAGAAGGAAAACACCTAAGCAGGTTTGTTCTATAGATGTGGTAACCCACTCAGAGCAGCTTTCAGTAGTTTCTTATAAAAGCTTACACTACAGATTGCAACCACTTTCAATTACATTGAATAGCAATTTTACCTGCATCCAGTGAGGTGACGTAAAGATAAAATAAACCATGACTGCCACCACAACATATAATGCATATACAAGCTAATAAACTAATGGCTGTATTCATTTTTAAATCTAAAACATAATGACCATTGTGAAGTCAATTGCTTCAAAAGAGCATACCGAAAAATATGGAATTGATGTGATCCAGTGATTACAATCATTGTTAAAGGGAATGTTCCACCTAAAAGTAAGTTTCTTTTATCTTAAAGGCCACTTTTAGAGCATATTAACTATCTATCTTATGTGTCTAATGGTAAAGGACAACTGTAGTTCAGAAAAAAAAGATCATGTTTGTCAAGTACAGTGCCTTGCAAAAGTATTCACCCCCCTTGGCATTTGTCATGTTTTGTTGCCTCACAACCTGGAATTAACATGGATTGTTTGAGGATTTGCATCATTTAATTTACAGAACATGCCCGCAACTTTGAAGATGTTTGTTTTTTGTTTTTTTTATTGTGAAGCAAACAACAAATAGGACAAAATAACAGAAAAAGTCAATGTGCATAACTATTCACCCCCTAAAGTCAACACTTTGTAGAGCCACCTTTTGCGACAATCACAGCTCCAAGTCGCTTTGGATAAGTCTCTATGAGCTTGCCACATCTTACCACTGTGATTTTGCCCATTCCTCCTTGCAAAACTGCTCCAGCTCCTTCAAGTTGGATGGTTTGCGCTTGTGAACAACAATCTTTAAGTCTGACCACAGATTTTTTATTGGATTGAGGTCAGGGCTTTGCCTAGGCCATTCCAACACATTTACATGTTTCTCCTTAAACCCATCAAGTGTTGCTTTAGCAGTGTGTTTGGGGTCATTGTCCTGCTGGAAGGTGAACGTCCGTCCTAGCCTCAAATCACGCACAGAGTGGTACAGGTTTTGCTCAAGAATATCCCTGTATTTAGCACCATCCATCTTTCCCTCAACTCTGACCAGTTTCCCAGTCCTGGCTGCTGAAAAACATCCCCACAGCATGATGCTGCCACCACCATGTTTCACTGTGGGGATGGTGTTCTTTGGGTGATGGGATGGGTTGGGTTTGCTCCAGACATAGCGTTTTGTTTCATGGCCGAAAAGTTCAATTTTAGTCATCAGACCAGAGCACCTTCCTCCATACATTTTGGGAGTCTGCCACATGCCTTTTTGCAAACTCAAAATGTGCCATTTTGTTTACATACGCACATGACTATTTTCTCTTTTCGATTTCTAAAAAATAGTTTTATGTATATATTTTTCTCATTTCACTTCACCAACTTAGACTATTGTGTTCTGATCCATTACATATAATTCAGATTAACAAAAAATTGAACTTAAGGCTGTAATGTAACAAAATAGTTAAAAAGTCAAGGGGACAGGGTACTGTAGAAAATAAAACAACAATTTGTTTGATCTGCTTTTACTCAGGGTAACCCTGTTAATGTGTTTTATTATCCGGTTTTCTTTTAAAACCAATTGGAACAGAAGCACAATATTTTTCAGTTCAGCACCCATAAGGCTCACTGTCCCTATGTTTCCTGTATAATATCAGGATAGAGGAGGGGGAAAAAATCCCACAGCGTCTATGTTTAATAAAAAAATTCTACATTAGACCAATGATTTATCATGAAAATATAAAAAGTATAGTTTGAAATGTGATCATTTAAATGCATATAGGAATATTTGGACTACAGGGGTGATTTAAATATTATAGTATTGTAATAATTATAAAAATGATCACCTTGCCAAACAAAAAAAATAAATAAAAATAAACTTATCAGACAAAAAAATAAGACCACAGAGCCACCAAATAAATAAAAAAATCAAAACCAAAAATGCAGTATTCTTCAGGGGAAAAAAAGTTATTGTTATATATAAACTCCAGTTATAAAAATCAACTAATGTGTACAATATGCTCCTTAGTTTTTAGTGTAAAATGTTATTGTAAACTTCAGACACAACACAATTCTACTAAATCATCCAAAGTGTACAACATTCAGTGTGAAAATCACTCCCACATTTAGTTATAACTTGTGAAAAATCACAACCCTTCTTACAATGTCTCACACGTAACTTGTATTTTTTTCACTCACAAGTCAAGTGAATATATTCTCAATAAACCAAATGATAAGCAATACATTCTAATGACCTACCATGGAAACTTACACATTATCCAACATATATTATATTTGTACTAGGAAACTGCCCGTCAAAAATGACGGGATTAAAATTGTAAGGCTGGCAATGCTGTTTGCAACACAACGTGAGGCTTTTGGTCCTCTGAGCACCTTCGGCGTTTATTGCGAGCCTCTCCCCCCATGTACTTCAAGTTTCCTGCTTTGCACTGATCACCTTCGGCGCTCATTGCAAGCCTCTCCCGCTCACGGTGCTCCTCATGACCCCCGCGATGAGCGCCTCCGGAGGCTCATTGCATGCCTTTCCTCCTGCCTACTGTACAGGCCGCTCACTGTGGGTTTCGTTAACCTGCAAGTTTTGTGCTTGGGAATGCCATGTGTCTCTTTCCACCATCTCCCCTCTGTCCCTTCCTTGTGTGTTTCTCCTATGTGTGTCTGCTGAATGTTTGCGTGTTATGCGCTGAATGCCGTTTGTTTTCTTTTCAGTCTTGCGTGCCTGGCCTAGTTCAGATTTTTGACGTTTTTCGGCCGCCATTTTTTCCCTTGCTTAGTCGATTTTCGATTGACGAAAAACTCCCAGGCTTCCTGGCTCTCCCCCTGTGCTGTGTGTTATTATTTTTGTTAAATGATTTTGCTTGTTTTTCGGGTTTTTAGAGTTACGCGCTTGGCTCGCAGTTGCAATCCTTGCAGTTGCGTGCAAGACTCGCAGTGCAATGAGCGCCTTTGGCACTCATTGCAGCCTAAGTTGTGCGTGTGTCGACGTCTCGCCTCACTTCACGAGGCTCACAGGAGTCCCTCGCTGTGCGAGGGAAGCAAAAGCGTGACCAACATCGCAAACGTTTCCCACACTGACAATTATATATGTGATACATATAAAAAGTGCGCTTCTTAATGCTCATACGATAAAAAGAAACAGAAAAAAGAACAGGGCAGATAATCAAAATATCTGACTTAAAGGGCCACTGTAGTTCAAGACAAATAAGACACTTGTTTGTCAAGTATGTAACAAACTAGCAATATTAGCAGTGGTGCAAGCCGTGGGCATAACATTTTTGGGGGTATGAATTTCTGAAGTCGCTGTTTAGGAATCCATTTTGTGTCTGTTACATGATTTCCTAAAAGATTTTCATGAGGCTGTGTTTTTACAGTGGAGGGAAGCATGAGGAAGGAGTGAACAGTGAGAATTTCAGAGGCATTCTAAAATAATTTGTTTTAATGCCGTAATAATGACAGTCTCTTTTTCTATTGGCTGATTCGAAATGGGTGGTTACGGGCTTGCTGAATTGATCATACTCGCGCCCTGAAGTACTCCAAACCAGTGCATGGTTTACGGTTTTCGCTTGTGACCCGTAACTTGCAGCCTTGAGCAATTGAATAGCATCTCAATCGGAGACCAACGGGAGCCCGCAACTCACTCACAGACATTTGGCTGTCTGTGATCGAGTTGCGGGCTTCGAATTAAATATGGCCCAAAGTACCCACCCACTATAAAGTCAATGGAAAGATATGGCTTTGCCTAGCAGGCAGCTGTTACATTTTCAGACACAAAGTGTACTAACACATTCATTGTCATTGTTTGGAGACCATTTAGACCTGTCTCTAAACCAACCATCTGGCCTCCCCTAATGACCTTATCAGGGTGGAGACTAACACAGAGCTGTAGACTGTTATCATTGAAAATTAATTTAATAGTGAATATTGCTATAATTTATTAATGATTAATGGAGGGTTTTAGGAGGGCATTACAGTGGCCATTTAAGACCTATATGAACATTATGCTAATTCAAAGAATAAGACATTAAAAGGACATTTTTTTAAACTTAGAGGTAAACAGTGAAAAGTAAGGGAAATATTTACTGCAGTATTTCTAGTCATTTTATGGTTTTAATTTACTTGATCTTACAAATAGTTTGTAAACATAATATTTTATTAATGCACCACAGTGGGCCTATAAATAACTGTTAAACCCGTCACAGGCACATATCTCATAGCTGAGAAACTGTATGAATATTGATAAGGAAATTATTACTTTTCCTGCTCTATACGTGTGAGAATCAGCACCGTCTTACTCATAATAAAAGTTCCTTTTGTTATAGACATACAAGGATTTAATTTTTGAGAAAATCTTTCTTATCATGCAATCAAAACCTTAACCAAACATAAAGGTTCCATATTACATTTTAAGGGCCAATGTAATGTTCCAGCTCTTTATTAGTATCTTTATTATATTTATTTTTATCACGCCAACATATTCTGTAGCGCTGTACAGGGGTTGAGTACATGGCAAAAAACAAACTTGTTTTGGAGGTTAGAATCAAATGTACATAGTGCTAGTTTCCAAGGCACTGACACAAGATTGAAAATTCACAAACTTACAATCTAAGGGCCTCATTCAACTGCGATTTGGCCAATTGAATAAGGGCCCTATATAAGCACATAGCATATTTGTTTTAAATAAGTTTTTAGTTAATGAAGACCTTTATTAACTAAAAACTTCTGTAAAAAATATATGCTCTGTACTTATATAGAGCCCTTATCAATTGGCCAAATCGCAATTGAATGAGGCCCTAAGGGTTTAAGTGTGATACAAGATGGTGACAAATGCAAGAGTATACTATAATCTGCAGCAGTGGGCAGTGTGGTCCTAGGAGGGCCACCAACAGTCCAGGAGTTCAATATCTCTGCATGAGCATAGGTGGATCAATCATAATGAATGAAAATAAGCTCCAGAAGATGAATACACGTAGAGTTACAGAAATCCTGGTCTGTTGGCTGCCCTTGCAAGCCCAAATTGCCTACCACTAGTCTGCAGTAAGATACACCAGTAAATAGACTTTATTTGAACAAAATGCAAGTTTCTCAGTAAAATCTTCTTTACAAATATTGAAGTTTTTTAAATATTTGAAATCAGAAAATATAGATCCTTCACTACCAAGGATTCGTAGAAGGCCATATTATGATGTCCTGCCAACTTTGCCAATTTCCAAAGATTTCTCCTGTTTACATTTGAGTGTATTTTTAGATTTCCTGGAATTGACCTGTGTCAGTATCTTCCAAACATTGTATTGATCGCTGCTTGCCAAAACCTCTTATTTGATTTACTAATTAATCTAATTGCCTCTATTTTGCTTTCTGCCCTGACCTTGAATAGAATACTGACAACTCTTCTGTCCATAGGACACGGACCCTGGTGATAGGGCTTACCTTTCTACCTTCATCCTTGGGGCCAAGCCTGGTGCCTGCAGATAGTACAGCCTGCATCTGTTTTGCGCAAAAAAGACATAAAAGGATGTGACTCTGTTCATACTCTACCCATGCAAGGACTGTGCTAATCTTGAGAGAATTGATATTATTTGGATTCTTTATTTTGATTTGACTCAAACCATCACATTATTCTTTATCTGCTTCCAGTCCTGACCTTTACTCTGCTATTGGACCATCCTTATCTGCTGCCAGTTCTGGCCTCTGCTCTGCTATTGGACCATCCTTGTTTGCTGCCAGCCCTGACCTCTGCTCTGCTATCGGACCACCCTTGTCTGCTACCTGCCCCTGACCTTCTTCTTATTTATAACCACATTTCTAGCCGCCACCTCTGCCATGACCCTTTGACCTCCTATTGGATATTCTACTACACCTGGATCTAGGCACTGGTGCGAGGCTTGGTCCTCTATTCGCTACCTCTGTCCTGAGGGTCCACCTCCTGTTTGCAACCACGAGCATCACATTGCATCTAATTTTACTTTATTTCAGATAGTTGATTAAAAATGTACAGCCTTATTAAATTTCGATTCGGCCAATTGAATAGGGCTCTATATAAGCACAGAGCAGATGTTTTTGACAAAAGTTTACTAACTAAAAACTTCTGTAAAAAAATATGCTATGTGCTTATATAGAGCCCTATTCAATTGGCCGAATCGCAATTTAATAAGGCTGGTAGTCTTCTCATTTTTTCCTTTCATCCTCAACCGATTCATTTGCTTGCTCTTTTGTCCATCTTTTATCGATGGAAACAACTCTGTATATGACAAATGTCTGCTCCCCTTTTAAATATACCTCCCTAGTACTTGGCATATCTAAAAAAACAATACTGATTTTTACATTGTAAGAAAAGTAAAATTGCTGTAAACAAAAATGTTTGTGGTTTAAATCTCGAAATCCAAGAAAACTTTGGAAAAGATGTATTGAATCATAAACCCACTTAGTACAAATCATACATTTACTTACCGGCTATTTCTGTGGCCTACAAGCCAGTTATTGTTTTTGTGACGAAAACCACAGGAAAATGGCATTCGGCTGCCCTGTAAAGGGACACCAGAAATCTGCCTCAATCCAGAGAGCTTCTTACAAACATCTGATAATAATATATGACGATACTAATATAGAAATAGCAACAAGGAACGTATAGCTAGCTGTTTGTTTCACCTCTGAGCAAATACTACTAGGAAGAGTATTAACAATATATACATCTGTTCTAGTGCTCAGGTTGTCCACACAAAAAATTGTAATATAGCATGGCTGGGTGGGCATTATTCCACTTGTAGCATGTACAGTTTGTGGCCGGCGGGTAGTGAACAGTTTTTTTATATTCAAAGTCTATTTAGATGTGTGCACCCCTATATACTTTGCACCTCTGGAATATGTTGTTTAGTCATTTATTCGTGTCCGACTCTCTGTGATCCTATGAACCACAGCGTGGCAGGCATATTGTGTCTGGTTTTGCTTATGCATAATGAAGTTTACATGGCAAAGATACAGGATTGGGTTGCCAGTCCCGTCTCCAGTGGACCCGATTTGTCTGACCTCTCTGCTATGGCCTGCTCATCTGTATAACTGACTGTATCTGTATAACTGACTAATTAGAAGTCAATGTCACATTTACAGGGTTTTGTAAGGTTAAGAGCTAATGGACCACTGTAGTTCCAGAAACATTTCACTTGTTCGTGACGTCTGTAACTAACATGAGCAGCTATGCAATAAGAATGAGCATAAAAGCACTTTTAACATAATCTTTGTTTATGCTGTGAAGCCCTTACGACTGCCTCAATTAAGCCCCGCGCTGGCTGCAGTGTCCAAACAGTGTCCCCGCATCACCCCTATAATGCAGGGGTCCGATAGAGACCCCTGCAATGTGCACATATTAACCCTTGCTGCAGAGGTCCGATCAGGACCCCTGCAGGCTCCCAACATTAACCTATACCTTGCTACAGAGGGTCCCGATCGTCACCGATCGCGACCCCAACAGCATCTACGGGATTTCAAATTTCCCGCCGCGGGCTTCAATTCAAAAAGCAAGCCCAGGGAATTGCGGGGTTTTTGAATTTCCCGCCCCGGTACTTAAAGGGCCTACAGCACACTAATGGTTACCCCCAAGCCACAGGGGGTACTATAAGTACCTCCTCCCCGGCACCTAAAATTGACCCCTATAGGAGACTATTAACCCCTAGGGTAACCTTACAAGTGCCATGAAGATCATCCAGGACCCTCATGACAAAGTCTAAACACTACACTATTAATCCTAGCCATACTCCATTAACCCCTTAACCCTAACTATACCCTATCTAACTGTACCTATCTAACCTAACTAGACCCTTTCTAACCCTATTTAACCCCATCACATATGGGGGTCTATACAGACCCCAATAAGCCTCTATCTAACCCCATCACTTATGGGGGTCTATACAGACCCTCATAAGCCTCCATCTAACCCATCACCTATGGGAGTCTATACAGACCCCAAAAGCCTCCATCTAACTGCATCACATATGGGTGTCTATACAGACCCTCATAAGTCTCCATCTAACCCCATCACTTATGGGGGTCTTACAGACCCCCATAAGCCTCCATCTAACCCCATCACTTATGGTCCATAAGCCTCCATCTAACCCCATCACTTATGGTCCATACAGACCACCGTAAGCCTCTATTTAACCCAATCAGTCCCATAAGTGTTTATGAAGAATCTCATAGGACAATGTGAGCCCTATAATTAATCCCATAAGTGCCATTAGGGTCCTTCAGGACCCTCTTGACACTAAGTACAAACACTACACTACACTATTCCCCCCAATAAACCACTAAATCTAAACTAACCCCCCTCTACCCTAACCTATTAAGCCCTACCTACCTAACACTACCTACCTACCCCCTATTAAACCCCCCATCCCACTAATTACAAAAATGTAAAAAACCTATGTCACCAAAAACAAAAAAAGTACATTGCAACCCCCCACTACAAAAAATAAGAAAAGTACATTACAACCCCCCACTATAATAAAAATAAAAAAGGACATCACAAACCCCACTCCAATACAAAACATTTAAAAAAGACACACACACAAAATTACACACCTGCAAAGAAAAGGCATACACAAATATACATAACATTACAGTAACAAACATATTATAAATATACCCCTATCTACAATACATTACCCCCTTTCTATACATGGCCACCTATCTATAACACATAACCCCCTATCACACATTACCCCCTATCTAGACAACATTTACCCCCTATCTAGATAACATTACCCCCTATCTATATATTACCCCATCTATACATTACCCCCTATCTATACATAACCCCCTATCTATACATTACCCCCATCTAGAATACATTAAACCCTAAATATAAGCTAAAATAGAATAATTTAGACCACTTACCTTTGCAGGTGTAACTTCAGGAAAAAAGGAAAAGCCTAGGAAAAAAAGAAACATCTAATTAGTACAAAACACTACATATAACAAATACACATTGTAAATACAGCATTAAACTCACCTTTCCAGCATGTCCCTGTCCATCTTTTTCTGTTCTCCGGATCGGCCCCTGGAAAAAAGATACATAACATTAGTACAACATATACACATAAACATAAAACATGATGAACGTCACACATAAAATACATTAAACTTACCTGTCTGCAATGTCCCCGGCCTTGTCATCTTCTGCCCCGGCTGGGCCCTTCAAAAATCAGTGCACTAAAAATCAGCGCACCTTCAGCCAATCAGAATGTGATAAACCCTTGCTTGGTGATTGGCTGAAGGCATCTGCGCCTTCTGATTGGCTACTATCTGATTGACAGTGACAACAGCCAATCATAAGTCGCTATTCCCTTCAGCCAATCAAGATGAGATACACCCCGTGGGGTTGTATCCCATTGGGATTGGCTCCAAGCATCTGCACATTCTGCTTGGCTGTTGTCACTGTCAATCAGATAGTAGCCAATCAGAAGGCGCAGATGCCCTCAGCCAATCACCCAGTTGGGGTGTATTCCATTCTGATCGGCTGAAGGCAATAGTGCCTTCTGATTGATTAAAAAATGATTGACAGCTCCGTAAGCCAATCAGGATGAAATATAGGGGTGTATCCCATTCTGATTGGCTCACACATTGGCGCCAGAAGGCGCCATTCTATTTTTGTTACTGGAAGAAGGCCTAGAAGCCTCATTAGCGTCAGGGAGCTCCACCAATGCAGAGCTCTGTTGTTTTATTTCTTTTTTTAGAGCGCAGGTTTTTGAAGGGCCCAGTCCGGGGCAGAAGATGACAAGGACTGGGACATTGTGGACAGGTAACTTTAATGTATTTTATGTGTAATGTTCATCATGTTGTATGTATTTGTGTAAATGCTGTACTAATGTTATGTATCTTTTTTCCAGGGGCTGATCGGGGGGAACAGAAGAAGATGGACGGGGACATCCTGGAAAGGTGAGTTTAATACTATATTTATAATAAGTATTTGTTATATGTAATGTTTTGTACTAATTAGATATTCCTTTTTTTGCTAGGGGCTTCCTTTTTTCCTGAAGTTACATCTGCAAAGGTAAGTGGTCTAAATTATTCTATTTTAGCTTATGGTTTATTGTATTCTAGATAGGGGGTAATGTATAGATAGGGGGTAATGTATAGATAGGGGTTATTTATAGATCAGGGGTAATGTCTAGATAGGCGTAATTTCTAGATAGGGGGTTATGTATAGATAGGGGTAATGTATAGATATGCGGTAATGTAAAGATAGGGGTTATGTATAGATAGGCGGTAATGTTAGATAGAGGGTTATGTATACATAGGGGGTTATGTATAGATAGAGTGTTATGTTGTATATATAGGGGGTAATGTTGTCTAGATAGAGGGTAATGTCTAGATAGGGGGTTATGTGTTATAGATAGGGGGTCATGTATAGATAGGGGGTAATGTATTGTAGTTAGGGGTATAATTATAATGTATGTTTTACTGTAATGTTATGTTACATAGTTACATAGTAATTAAGGTTGAAAAAAGACTTTCAGTCCATCAAGTTCCCCCTTTTAAGATCTCCTCTGATCTGCAATATGCGGATTAAATATTAACTAATTAGTTGTTAATTCATT
This sequence comes from Discoglossus pictus, assembly GCA_027410445.1. NCBI lineage: Eukaryota > Metazoa > Chordata > Amphibia > Anura > Alytidae > Discoglossus > Discoglossus pictus. Next base: position 57,162,157 of record CM050168.1, read on the forward strand.
ATTAATCAGTTATTTAATTATTTATTATTTATTTTATTTTTAATTATTAATTAATCCAGAGGAAGGCAAACAGAAAAACAAAACCTAAGTGCGAATTAGCCAATCGTCTCAAAGGGAAAAAAAAATGTTATTCCTTCCTGACCCCAGATACTGGCGATCGGATTTCTCCCTGGATTAATACTGTTTCTCTAATTATCCATGATAGACCTGAATTCCCTTTTTAATTAGAAATAAATCCAATCCCCTATTAAAGTTATCTATCGAATTCGCTGTCACCACTGTATCTATATTTGTGTATGCCATTTCTTTGCAGGTGTGTATCTTTTAAATTTTTTTAGTGGGGGGCTTTGTACTGTCCTTTCTTTATGCTTTGTATTGGGGTGGGGTTTGTAATGTCCTTTTTTTATTTTTTGTATTGGGGTAGGGTTTGTAATGTCCTTTTTTTATTTTTGTTAACATAGATTTTTTTTTTTTTTGATGACATAGGTTTTTTATTTTTTGTAATTAGTGGGGTTGGGGGGTTTAATAGGGGGTAGGTAGTGTTAGGTAGGTAGGGCTTAATAGGTTAGGGTAGAGGGGGGTTAGTTTAGATTTACATGTTTATTGGGGGGAATAGTGTAGTGTTTGTACTTAGTGTCATGCGGGTCCTGGAGGACCCTCGTGGCACTTATGGGGTTAATTATAGGGTTCTCATTGTCCTATGAGGGACTTCATAGACCCTAATGGGACTGATTGGGTTAAATAGAGGCTTTTATGGGGGTCTGTATAGACCCCCATAAGTGATGGTTTAGATGGAGGCTTATGTGGGTCTGTATAGATCCTCATAAGTGATGGGGTTAGATGGAGGCTTATGGGGGTCTGTATAGACCCCTATAAGTGATGGGGTTAAATAGGGCTAGAAGGGGTTAAATAGGCCCAGTTAGGGTTAGATAGGCCCAGTTACGTTTAAATAGGCCTAGAGGGGTTAAATAGGTCCTGTTAGGGTTAGATAGGTAATGTTAGGGTTAAACAAGGCTTAGTATGGGTTAATGGGTTATAGTTAGGGTTAAGGGGTTAATAGAGTATAGTTAGGGTTAATAGTTTAGTGTAGTACATAGACTTTGTCATGTATGCTATAAGGACTATGGGCCATATTCATAGTTACATAGTTACATAGTTACATAGGGCCTCATTCAATTACCGGCCGCAGCCGTTGCGGGGCCGCAAGGACCGGCCGCAAGCTATTCGGCTATTCTATTCCCTTACGGCCGGGGGCTCCGGCAGGCTTGCGGCCGGTGCCTTGCTATCTCTTGCGGCCGAGGAAAGCCTTTGATCTAAAATGGCCGCAAGAGTTTCCGCCGTAAGAAATTCCTATTTGCAATTCAATTGCTCCGGGAAACCTCTCTGCAAGGCTAAAAACGAGCCGCAGCTTACTTGCAGGAAAGAGGTCCCGCTAGCACCAATTAAGCACATAAAATAGCTCAAATAAAGCCATCCTGCACTTTGAGAAGACTATAAAGGGATTTTAGGTGTTAGAAAAAATAGCACATAATTATCCTATACTCAAATCCGTAAAATATTTTATTTTTAATATCCGTAAAATATCCATGTAAAAAGTCCAGAGTGCTTGGAGCACCTCAGACACGCCCACGCCGCAGCCGGAAAATAAACAGTTAATTTGAACTCGGGTTTGGGCAGATGTGCAAGCTTGAGAGTGGGTTCCTTTTAATCCTCATGTCCCCCAATATGATCCCTAGCATTTACAGAGCTGTACAGTGCGGGCTTGAATTTATTTTTCACTTTTAATATTTCTGAGCTTACGGCCGGTTTCAAGATATGCGGCCGGCCGTAAGAGGAGATCCTTGCGGGGCCGTATAATTGAATCGCGAGTTAACTGAACCCCCGCAAGGAATCGCAGACTTACGGCCGATTTACGGACGGTAATTGAATGAGGCCCATAGTATTTAAGGTTGAAAAAAGACTTTCAGTCCATCAAGTTCAACCTTTTAAGATCTCCTTTGATCTGCAATATGTGGATTAACTATTAATTCATTAGTTGTTAAATAATTATTAATCAATTATTTAATTTTTTATTTATTTTTTATTTTATTTTTTTATTATTATTAATTAGTCCAGAGGAAGGCAAATAGAAAAAAAAAAAAAAAAACACAAGCGAGACTTAGCCAATTGTCTAAAGGGGAAATGTTAAAAATTTGGATCATTACTGTCTCTCTAATTATCCTTTATAACCCTGAATTCCCTTTTTAATTAGAAATAAATCTAGTCCCCTTTTAAAGTTATCTATCGAATCCGCTGTCACCACCTCCTCTGGTAGAGAATTCCACAGATTAACCACCCTTACTGTGAAGAACCCTTTTCTTTCTTTGAGGTGGAATCTTTTTACTTCTAACCTCAAGGGATGTCCTCTTGTCAGTTGAAAACCTCTTGGCACAAAAAGCTCCCCCGACAAATCTTTATACTGACCCTGGATGTATTTATATAAGGTAATCATATCTCCTCTTAGACGCCTTTTTTCTAGAGAAAATAAGTTTAATTTGGTTAGTCTTTCTTCATAACTTAGCCCCTCCATTCCCCTTATTAGTTTGGTTGCCCTTCTCTGTACCTTTTCCAGCTCTAAAATGTCCTTTTTATGAAGTGGTGCCCAAAATTGTACTCCATATTCCAAATGAGGGCGTACTAGAGATTTGTATAGTGGCAGAATTATATTTGCTTCCCTGGCTTCTATACCCTTCTTAACACATGCTAATATTTTATTTGCCTTTGCAGCTGCTGCTTGGCTTTGAGCACTGTTACCTAGGTGGTTGTCCACAAGCACTCCCAAATCCCTTTCAATATCTGATACACCTAGATTTGCTCCATTAAGATTATAAATTGCATGGCTATTTTTCCTTCCCAGATGCATAACCTTACATTTATTCGTATTAAATCTCATCTGCCATTTAGATGCCCATTCCTCAATTTTATGTAAATCCCCTTGGAGGGAAAGCACATCATTTTCTGATTTAATTACCTTGCACAACTTTGTGTCATCAGCGAAAATGGAGACCCCACACTCCAATCCTACCTCTAAGTCATTAACAAATATGTTAAAAAGGAGAGGACCTAATACTGAACCCTGAGAAACCCCACTTACCACATTAGTCCAATCGGAGTATGTTCCATTTACAACAACCCTTTGCTTCCTGTCTTTTAGCCAGCTCTCAATCCATGAGCAGATATTTACTGCAATTCCTGTATCCCTTAGTTTGCCCAATAGTCTCCCATGTGGCACTGTATCAAAAGCCTTTGCAAAATCCAAAAAGACTACATCCACTGAGTTGCCTTGATCCAGGTTCCTACTAACCTCCTCATAGAAACTAATTAGATTTGTTTGACATGACCTATCCCTCATAAACCCATGTTGACTCCTACTTATAATCCTGTTCAAATAGACATATTCTTGTATATTATCCCTTATTAATCCTTCTAAAAGCTTCCCCAATACAGAAGTGAGGCTCACCGGTCTATAATTCCCCGGATTTGCTCTTGCTCCCTTTTTAAATATAGGTATCACATCAGCTTTTCTCCAGTCATCTGGTAGAGACCCTGTGTTGAGTGAATCTTGAAAAATTTAATATAATGGTTTGGCTATTACAGAACCCAGTTCCCTTAGTACCCTTGGATGTATTCCATCAGGACCCGGGGCTTTATTAACATTTATTTTTTCCAACCTCTTTTGGATTACTTCCTGTGTTAACCAATTATTTGGCAAAGGTAGTGTAGCCCCATTATGTCGCAGTGTCCCAACCACTGGTACCTCCCTTGTGTATACCGAAGAAAATAACCTATTTAGCTCATTCACTTGATGTTTTGTGAGATCTGGGAGCCCATAAGTCAAGTTGCAAGCTAATTTGCTATTCAATTGGCATCTTTTTGCGGGATCGGATGGTCTTCCAAGTTACGGGCTTGAAAAAATGGTGATGGCTAAACTCGTAACTTATAGCCTCCAGAAACCTGTGATCTCTCCCTTTCGCTATTCAATTGCTCAATTTCCCCAAGCCCGCAAATGGTTTTACACTTGTAAACGGCAAATGAAGGAGAAAATCCCACAAGTACCAGATAGGACCCGGAAGGGGTTAAACACCTATTCATTGCACTGTAAATGCAAATAAAAAAATTACTACTTCACTGTAAATAATTTTAAAGCGATGAAAGACATTATAATTAAATGCACAACAGTCTCAAGCTTGCAAATCGGCAGGACATTATTTTCATGTGTAATTTCTGGTTTAAATTGATCTCGAGTATCAATGAGTTAATACATATCAGGCCACCCATATGGACTAGAACACTATTGGCATTCATTATCATTATTCTTTATTTTGCGGGTTTGCAAGTCTGATTGCATATCGGACCCCCTAACCTAATTTATTGACATGTAACCTCCATGTTTTACTGCCGTAATAATGACAGTCTCATTTTCTATTGGCTGATTCGAAATGGGAGGTTACAGGCTTGCTGAATTGATTATGTTCCCACCCTGAACTGCTCCAAACCAGTGCATGGTTTACGGTTTTGGGTTTGGGCTTGAGCAATTGAATAGCATCACAGTCCGAGACGGTTGGGAGCCTGCAACTCACTTGCAGACATTCGGCTGTCTGCAATCGAGTTGCGGACTTCTAATTGAATATGACCCTATATATTTTATCATTCTTAATGGCAGGGAAACACACTAGTAGGGTGTTGTCTGTAAAATGTGAAGCCATTTCCTGGGAGCAAAACAGCACTTGCCTTAAATTAAATTACATATACATCATTAGCTCATCATTTTTTTTTTTACGTATTAGTAAATAAAAAGAGGGTTTCTGGTGGCATGGATGTAGGAGCCAAAGCAAATCTGTGGGGGGGGGGGGGGATAAAGCATATAATATAAAAATACCACACAGCTTCTTCTCTACACATAAATTCACACATTGAAAAGTCTGGGAGGGACTTGTCCCCCTCGTCCCCCCCAGTTCCTACACCCATGCCTGGTGGTCCAGGGGTTAAGACTCAGTGCTTTCACCACTGTCAACTTTGGTTCGATTATAAGGGAAGCAAAAGGTCACATTACTCTGAAGCCGAGCAGGGTTGGGCCTGGTCATTACTGGGATGGGAGACCACCTAGGAATACCAGGAGCTGTATGGAGAAGGAACTGACAAACCACACTGCCATGAATACCAAGTGGATCAGCATGACCATGGACATAAAGATATTCTGGTGTGTTACGGTCCATGAGGTCACGGAGAGTCGGTAACAATGCAAAAAATAAAATTAAAATTAAAATAAAATGAGGGTTATGTTAAAGGTTCAACATATAGTATAATTTAAAATATTGGAATAAATGTTATAGTTCTATAGAATAGCAAATTAATTACAGAGAACAGCTCCAGGTGATATTGTGCAATACTGCCAAATACATTTAGTATCTCGATTGAATGGGCTTAATGACATACAAACACGGGTTAAACAACTTTTAAAAGGACAAAAAAAAAGTTCCAGATATGGTATAATTTAGAGTAAGTATTTTATCAATTAATTGTTATTTAAAAAAAAAATACATTATCTTGCAGTAAAGTGGCATTGATATTAGTCATATGTATCACTTGGTCAGCCTTTCTGATCCACTCCTGAGGTTTTTATTTTTATCTTTGTGTCAAAATCATTACAAATTTCTAAAGTGATTATTTGCACATGTTCAAAACCAATGGAATTAAATAACAGTGTTTAAACGCTAACATAAGATGCCAAGCTTTAACGGAGTATGGCAGAAATGTACCCAATCTCTATATGCAGAGGCCTCTATTAGTTCTGCATATCATCCTTAGCACTTTGGTATTAGCGCCCATGTTTTCCAATGCTCCTGCAAAGCCTACTCCACCTTAATGTCTGTCCAATTCCCACAATTTGCTCAATTTCTTCTATCAGACTTCTCTGGTGCCTCATTTTGGCTAATTACTGGGCTTCATAATTTATGCTCTTTGCAAGGACATATTGCCTGGCTCTGTTCCGTTGCCAGTGGATTTTACTTGCCACTCCTGTCTGATTCCTGTCTTGCTTATCATGGACCCTTCAGACTGAGGAATCCATTGTCTGGATGGTGAAACGCACGTCGGGCTGTGCAGGACTCAGAGTGTTTGACTATTGAAGCCTTCCTAGATTTAAGTCGGCCTGTTTATTTTTACAATCCTCTGCCACCCACTGCGAGTGTAGATAGGGAAAGGTATTGGGCGCCTGTCACAGGGCTGTCCCAGAGGGCCACTAGTCGGCCATTAACTTTTTTATTTTCCTTCCCCATTGTGCCACTTAGTATTGTAGCGGTGTGGGGTGCTTTATGACTTATTGTTTAAAACTTGGGGTGCAGAGTTATACTTAGTCAGTATTCTCTTTCCTTTACCTTCATTGTACCTTGTGATTGGCTGTCTCTACACGGATTGGTTTGGCATCCAGGCCCTTGAAAAGCAATACATTTAACTTCAGGAACTAAGGTCATTATAGGAGGATATAGTTCTTTAATTTGGACAATAATTTATTGCACTTACAGACTGATTTTCTTGCAAATGCCTATATAGTATTTTTTAGAATAACCCTATGTGGAGAATGTATTTTTGGATCACATAGATCCTTTCAGTGCTATAAAGAATTTCTCTAGAACCAAAGGTCATTACAGGAGGGTAAATGTTTTTTGTTTTTTTTTATTCTGGATGTCAATTTATAGTATTTATATACTGTTGTTTTTGTTTTTTTGAAAGTGCAAATAGAGCACTCTTACAATCATTCTGTGTGATATATAGTCGTGTCACATCAACAATTTAATAGGGTGATAGTGCTGTTCCCCTATAGGTTATGTGGGAAGACAGTTATCTCCTACATTACATTAAATTCTGATGCGACTTCACATTATGCTACAAACCATAGAAATGAATGGGCAACAATAGTCACACACCTGGTCAGAATTTTAACATTGGTTTTACATGTTTTTTTACAAATCTAAAAATTGAGTTTTAGATAACTTGATGCACCTTGATAATTTTGACAGTGGTCTGAATAAATATTAAACTTGTATATAAGCTGGTTTCTCTTTTGATCCTTCAGACTGCCATCAGCTAGTACTGATTAATGTTACTGGATTCATCTAAGTTATAAACTTTAGACCAAAGACTTGTTTTCCGCCTGTTTGCCTCCTGCCCTGACCTGTGACACGTTAAAGACGATTAGAAAGGCCTGCAAACTTCATTGTAGTTAAATTCATTATCGTTTAAATAATACAATATTCTGAATCCTTTGGAATCCTTCTCATTCCTGTTGCCCTTTAAACAATATTTACCGTATATTGTGTTTATACATCATTAAACGCATTCAATCAAGTGACTCAATCTATTTTGCAATATTGCACAATATCAACTGGAGCTGTATAGTTTTTTTATTGAAGTGACTTCAGATACCAATTCAACAGAATAAGTGGCATACAGTATAAAAATGTCTGCGTAGAATATTTTAAATGCATTCAGTTTCTTGTGTTTATATTTTTTGTGAATATTTGCTGGATCAGCACTTACCTTGTTTAAAACATAAAATCCTGAACTGTGTTTTTTTTCTATAAATCTTTTATTCAAAGCATAAAGCAAGAACATAATATATAACCTCATGAGATAAAGTTAACAAAAGTGTGATATTTATAATTTTATAAACGTCCTGTTCCTTTTACCCATAGGAAATAGATGTTGCATCCTTCCGCATCTAGGACCTAGGATGTCCTAGGATGTCTAGAAAAGCACAAAGAAAAACATTTTACCTTTTGAAACTGCTGCTAATATTAAATTATGAGCTTCTGAAATTAGATGATTTAGACTTCTTCTATCTTCTGCATTGGAGAAATAAATAATGTGCTGCACCAAAAGATGGCACTAATTAGGATGAGCTGTGGGGGGCTGAGTATTACTTCTGTATTAGTTATATAGTTCTTTTTCACCAGTGTAGAAGTCAAATCACTATAAAAATAAATAATATAAATATATATATATATATATATATATATATATTTATACATTTATTTATTATTTATTAAATACAAAATAAATTATAAATATAAAATAAATGGATTATATTGCAGCTTACGATTGTAAGACAGATTTTTTTTTAACCACTGCATCATTCTCTGCATCATGGTGAGTATAGAAATCAATAATAAATATTATAATTTAATTAGTGTTCTCTAAAACTAATGCAATTTCATAAGCAACATTAAAAACTAGGAAGAGAAAAGAAAACATCTATTTATCCTGATAAGGATTGATTTACCTGACTTTTTTACGTGGCACAACAGTTACTATAAAGTATGTATATAAAATCAATGAATAATACATTAATGATTTGTTTTGAATGTCTAAAAAATAAGTTAATAAACGTATTTCCTGCTCAAACTTCTCAGAAATACAGTTGATGCACTGCACTCTGGGAATACTGGGCAGGGACATGCAAATGAGACCACAATACACGCTTACTGTATTTCACAGTTTTAGGCATAGCAACGGATGGATTATTCACAAACCAGGTCACTTACCCACATACAGAACTGTTTCACAGTTACTGACGATCCTCAGTGTGGTGTGAGTGCCTGGTTTGTGTGGTGGCTTTTTGTAGACAGTAGTAGTATTAGTACAGTAGTACATTCAATGAATAATACATTAGTGATTCTGTTTGAAAGTCTAAACAATAAGTAAATAAACGTATTTCCTGCTCAAATCTCTCACATATACATATAAATTATAGCTTGTTACAATATCTAAAAAAATATCTGCTTAAAATATAATGAAAACTAGGTGGGTCTGCAAAAGGTGTTTGATGGAAATATGACCACAGTGAATGAAACCAGATGTGCATTAGTGACTTTAAATAATTACCTAATGAGTGCATACAAAAAATGAATGAAAGTGAGATTAAGTATAATTATGTGTTAGTGAGTAGTGATAAAGGGAGGAGTGGAAGAATGGCAGATGGTTTGTTCGAGTTGATGTTATACTTGATTCTGAGCATGTGCGAGGAAAGTCGGTACGTTTCAAACACCAAAAGCTCCAATGGTTAAATCAAACCTACCTACTTCCCTTACACATGCTCAGAATCAACTATAACTTCAACTCGAACATAAGTGTGGATTCCCTACCCACACAATCAGCCTTCACCAAAGTATCTGGGATCCAGCATAGGCATTAACTTTTTTAAAAATAAAAACAAATTTTAGGACTCTTCCTTGTCTTATTCTGCTCTTGCTCATACTAAGATTTTACAAACACACACACAAATATATATTTATTTATTTAATCTCTGGTTTCCTTGCAAAACTGACTCTATTTTATAATTGTATATCTATTTTATTACAATCCACTTCCTTTGTTTCCTCAGTTCCTCTTCGATATAATCTTGTTAAACAGGTTTCATGCATATATGGAAATGGACCAGTTTAAATACTTCTCCCTTGTTTCTTAGTAATGTACATTACTCACAGCTGCACAATGATGATTGTGTGACAAAATGCTATTAAAAAGTGAAATAATCAGCCACAAAAGAGACTAAACAGACAGTAATTAGCTACCTGTGGTGATAATGAGGAAAGAGAACAACAAAATAATCATGCAAAAAAAAAAAAAAAAACAGACAATCTCCTGGTAAATATGGCTAAACCTTTAATAATAATGAGTTTAAAAAAAATTAGTGACAACTATTATGTGCAAAGCTAGACTAGATAACATGTTTGGAAGGGAAAACTGGGTATGTGACATTGGATGCTGATAAAGGGACACATTCAATTTGAAGCCCGCAACTCATTAGCAGACGGCCGTATGTTTGTGGGCTACCGTTTGTCTCCGATTGCGATGCTATTCAATTGGTTTAGGCCGCAAGTTACTGTCCCTAAGCTGAAACCGTAAACCATGCACTGGTTTGGAGAACTTCAGGGTGGGAACATGATAAATTCAGCAAGCCCATAACTTCCCATTTCGAATCAGCCAATAGAAAATGAGAATGTCATTATTATGGCAGTAAAACATGGAGGTTACATGTCAATCAATTAGGTTCGGGTCTCCGATATGCGATCAGACTCGCAAACCCGTAAAATAAAGAATTATGAAAATGTTCTCCTTCATTTGCCATTTACGGGTGTGAAAACATTTGCGGGCTTGGGGAAATTGAGCAATTGAATAACGATTTGAGATTTGTGCCTTGCGAAAGTAAAAGATCAAAGGCTTCTGGAGGCTGTACGTTACAGGTTTAACCATCGCAAGTTTTTCAAGGCTGTAACTCGTAAGCCATTTGAAGCCTGCAAAAAGACGCCAATTGAATAGCAGATAAGCTTGCGATCTCACTTACCGTCTACTGGATCTCCCGAAACATCAATTGAATATGGCCCATAGTCTCTATTGAGTTAGTGCAAGTGGTTTCAACAAAATGATTAGAAACCTTATCAGCATTGTGTTGAAGAAAGAGATAAACAAACACAAAACTGGCTGCACCTACTACAACGTAATTGCATTGTGATGTACAATGTAAAAATAGCCTTTCAAGTGACACAGAAAAGGTCACAGTTATTGCAGAAATGAAAGTTCCATATAAAATAAACATAATTTAAATTGGTTGCATGATAAAGTAGCTTAAAATGGATATAGAAATTAGTTATTTTATACAGCCTTATTACATTGCGATTTGGCCAATTGAATAGGGCTCTATATAAGCACATAGCATTTTTTTCACAGAAGTTTTTAGTTAGTGAACTTCTATGCAAAAGCAAGGTCTTCACTAACTAAAAACTTCTGTAAAAAAAAAATGCTATGTGCTTATATAGAGCCCTACTCAATTGGCCAAATAGCAATTTAATAAGGCTGAAAGTAACTGAAAAATCCACCCTCGGAGATAATGGTTTTAATACAGTAATACAGTAATTCATTATGATAAGCAGTGTGTGTGGGGGTAAAAAAAGTAGAAAAGCATGCCTAGCTTAAAAATGCTAATAGTGACAGAGACCTTTATGGATTTAATTGTTCTATCACTATTACCATTTCTCATCTGGGCATGCTCTTCTTCTTTAAGCTCCATTACCTCAGAGGATGGATCTTATACATAAAATAACGAATTTAAGGCACTTTCATGTGGAATTTGTAATTACAATTGCAATGGTATTTATTTTATGTGTACTTTTCATTTGTGCAATAACTGGAGCAATTTCTATATAAGGTTGCACTCTTTTGCAAGTGGATCCCCTGCCTGTCTGGGGACACCCATAGTTAAAAAGCGAAGTCCTCTGGGCTTTTTTCATCACTAATAAGTACAACTGGGCTACCAAACTTCATGCCCTCTGGAAGAAACACACTTACCATCATTCACAACCATGTTGGAGATATAATTCCCAAAGCTCTATTTTATTTACTGGCAAATGCCCATTGTGCATACAAAGTGTCTTCCCATCTGAGGAGAAACTAAAATATGTAAATTCCAGTTTATGAATCCCCTTCTGGATCGCTACCTTGTCGTGGTGAAGGGGTTTGTGTACCTCAATGAAGTTGTGAACTATACCATGTAGGGTCACCCAAGATGAGCAGGTCATAGCAGAGAGGTCAGACACTGGAGAAGGAACTGGCAACCAACTCTAGTATCTTTGCCATGAAAACTGTATGGATAAGCACAACCAGAAACACAGACAGATGTGACTGTTATGCTGCATCCATATGGTTACAGAGAGTCGACCTCAACTGAAGAATTGAACAACAACTCCATTACTATTGCATATAAAAAGTAATAAATTAAAGTCAGTGTGTTTCTTTACTTTCTATGAAAGTTTAGCCTATTATAAAGTGTAATTCTTCAGATGATTATATTTTACTATATAAAAAAGCACAATATGGTGATTTTATGGTTAAACTTGTAGTGCAATCATACACCAATAGCCACAGCACTGAGATAACTTAGCTTCTGTTATTAGTAACCCAACTATATAATTAATATGCCTCTGTTTACATTTGCTGCACATTCAGACATTGCTTAATTGCAATTACACTAATCTAGAAGCACGGCTCTTTTATCAAACTTCTTTTTTAAATATGTAAAGTATAGTTTGAATTAGTTAACTTGACATTAGCAAAACATTATGGGTGCTCGGTGGAGCCTGGTCTGTCAAGTTTGTCCACATATATTGGGCCATCGTCTTCAGTCTGGTTCTCCCAGTTTGCTAAACGTACTGGTTAATGGAGTTTAATTACAGCCGTCATCTTACAGAAATGAGAGTAACGATATGCTATACAATTAAAGAGGCTCTGTCATTAGATGTTATCCAAGCATTTAATTGTATATTTTATTTTTATATGGGCATTGTCTTAAATTGAGAATTATAGTGGGTGTGTTTCAGTGTTTTTATTACAACCCAAGACCTCGTATTTCTATCTCGATTCTTTCTCTCTTCCACACCTACTTCTTTCTCTCATTTCCCTCTCTTTCTATAATCTCCCCTTTAGCTCATGTCCCTCTCTTTCTCTCATCCCACCTGTTTTAATCTCCCCTTTCTCTCACCCACCTCTCTTTTTCTTATCCTCCCTCTCTTTCTCTAATATCCCCTTTCTCTCACCCCCTCCTCTCTCTTTCCCTACTCTCTTTCTCATATCCCACATTTCTCTCACTCTCCTCTCTTTCTCTTATCCTCCCTCTCTTTCTCTAATCTCCCCTTTCTCTCACTCTCCTCTCTTTCTCTTATCCTCCCTCTCTTTCTCTAATATCCCCTTTCTCTCACCCCCTCTCCTCTCTTCCCCTATCTCTTTCCCTCCTCTCTTTCTCTAATCTCCCCTTTCTCTCACCCTCCTCTCATACTTCCCATGCCACTTCTTCTCCCCTATCTCTTTCCCTCCTCTCTTTCTCTAATATCCCCTTTCTCTCACCCCCTCTCCTCTCTTCCCCTATCTCTTTCCCTCCTCTCTTTCTCTAATCTCCCCTTTCTCTCACCCTCCTCTCATACTTCCCATGCCACTTCTTCCCTTGCACCATCTCTTCCTCTTCTCAATCCACCCTTCTCTTTATTGTCCCTTCTCCCCTTACCCCCTTTCATACCCTTTTCCTTTGTTTCTACTTTCATCCCCTCTCTCACACTCTCCCTCTCTTTCTCTGATATCCCCATTCTCTCACTCCTCTCTTCCCCTCTCTCTCATTCTCCTCTCTTTCTCCAATCTCCCCTTTCTCTCATCCTCCTCTCATACTTCCCATGCCCCTTCTTCTCTTGCTCCATCTCTTCCTCTATCAATCCATCCTTCTCTTTAACTTCACTTCTCTCATTACCCCCTACCTTCATACTTTTTTCTTTGTTTCTGCTACACCCCTTCTCTCTATCTTCCTTCTGTGGATTTCTTTTTTCAACCCTCCTCCTTTTCTCTCCTCCAGCCCCTTTTCTTTCTCTCCCCTTTATACATTTCCTTTTTCTCTTCTATTTGACATTCTCTCCTCTTACCCACTTTTTCCTCTCTTTCATCACCCTCTCTCATTCCTTACCTTCCCATATCTTATGCATTCTCCTTCTCCTCAATCCTCTCTGCCCTTCCTCTTCTCCCTTCTTCCTTTCCAGTTTTTTGTTGTCTCCTTTATCTGCCCTTCCTACATCATCTTAATATCCCTTTTCTTTCCATCATCCCACTGTTTTTCTCTTCTCTTAACCCATCTTTTTTTCCCACTTAATGGAGATCTTTAGTCATTTTGGGTTTTGTTGATGTAAATGTTTTAATTAGAGTGATTAATGAATGTTATCCTCCTCACCTTGTGGAACCTGCTGTTCACTTAAATGAGACCTGCCACGTTTCAAAGCTGTGACCTAAAGCCACATCCACAGAGGTGCGGCTTTACACTATCAGTGTTTCCTACTGCTCAGCAAGCATATCAGTTTGTTAGCAGCTTGAGACACTGAGCGTAAAGCGCTTCCCCTTCGGATGTGGCTTTAGGTCACAGCTTTGCAAAATGGCAGCTCTCATGACAATGAACAATGAGAAAGGTGGAGGCTTCACATGGGGACAAACTGTTACTCTGGGGCTTCTTAGAAGTTAAGTGAATATAAAAAATATGACAAAAACATAAAGCATCCCCTTCAGTGCCACCACTCTTATTATCCTCTTTCCTCTTCTCCTATCCTCCCTACTTTTTATGTCCATCTTCCATCACTCACCTCAATTTTTTCCTCTCCCATCTAATGTATTTTCCCATCTATGAACTTGCTGCATAAACAAATAAAACTATTAATCAAATACATGTTGGTTTATTATATTCACTATTTTCTTCAAAAAGCCTATTATAATAACATAGTTACATGGTAATTGGGGTTGAAAAAAGACTTTCAGTCCATCAAGTTCAACCTTTTAAGCTCTCGTCTGATCTGCAATATGTAGATTAGTTATTAATTAATTCGATGTTAATCAATTGTTAATTAATTATTAATAAACAATTAATATTTTATTTTTTTTAATTAATAATTTATTGATCCAGTGGAAGGCAAAAAGAAAAAAAAAACAAGTGAAACTAAGTCAATTGTCTCAAAGGGAAAAAAAAAGAATTCCTTCCTGACCCCAGATACTGGCGATCAGATTCCTCCCTGGATCAATACTCCCTCTCTAATTATCCATGATAACCCTGAATTCCCTTTTTAATTAGGAATAAATCCATTCCCCTTTTAAAGTTATCTATCGAATCCGCTGTCACCACCTCCTCTGGTAGAGAATTCCACAGATTAACCACCCTTACTGTGAAGAACCCTTTTCTTTCTTTAAGGTGGAATCGTTTTACTTATAACCTCAAAGGATGTCCTCTTGTCAGTGGAAAACCTCTTGGCACAAAAAAGCTCCCTTGGCAAATCTTTATACTGACCCTGGATGTATTTATATAAGGTAATCATATCCCCTCTTAGATGCCTTTTTTCTATAGAAAATAAGTTTAATTTGGTTAGTCTTTCTTCATAACTTAGCCCCTCCATTCCCCTTATTAGTTTTGTTGCCTTTCTCTGTATTTTTTCCAGCTCTAAAATGTCCTTTTTATGAAGGTGCCCAAAATTGTACTCCATATTCCAAATGGGGGCGTACTAGGGATTTGTAGTGAGGTGAGTAGAAGTAATATCAAGTAGTAAGCATTCACTAAGATTTGTATTTGTATATTTGTATATGCATGTATACAATTCTATGTATGAGAACAGGCAGATCATTATTCTGATGGAATCAGGTTAGAATTCTGTCAAAAAAAACACAGCAGAGGTTCCAAATATGCTATAATTTTAAATTAATAAGGGCGTGCTCAGACCCCAGAGAGTAACTTTGTTTATTAGATAATCTACTCCCTGGAGTCTGAGCATGCCCAATCTTTTGTACTACATATGATTTAAACTGGAGACAATCAGCAACTATTGGCCATGATCTGCCCTGACTGGGTGGATCAAAAAAGATCACCAATTTTAATGCAAGTTTATTGTACGAAGAAACATTTTTTCACTAATATTCAACTGATAAAGTAGATATAGCTTTAAATTGTACCTAATATAGAATCTCCCCATCCCTTGTTTGATGAAGGGGCTTGTGTACCTCAATCAATCTGTGAGCTATAACATGTAGGGTCACCCAAGATGGGCAGGTCATAGCAGAGAGGTCAGACAAATCACAGTCCACTGAAGAAGGAACTGGCAACCCACTCCAGCATCTTTGAAATGAAAACCTTATGGATAAGTACAGCCAGAAACACAGACAGATGTGTCTAGGTGATGTGTCCATATGGTCATCGAGAGTTGGACACTACTGAAGGACTGAACAACAACAAGACATATAGAATCTCCGCCATGTTATTTTGAATATATTTTTAGTGAATATTTTGTGTTGGCTGGTGTTTTACCTACAACACTCTGCTAGCATGCCCCCACAGCCCCCAAATGGGAAGAGAAGTTGCTAGGAGACGTATCTCAAGAAATAGTGAGATGGGCCTCAATGGATGTCTTACCTTAATTGCCCTTGATGCTCCTGCAAAGCTTAGTCAATCTAGGTCACCAATCTTTAATTTGCTTTATTTGAAATTACATAAGACCTAGTATATAAATAAAGTAATAAAACAAAGTATTAAAATGTTATATTAAATTTAGCATTTTAATTAAACAAACTCATATTAAATTTTGCACAGCAATTTATTACAGTTTTTTGGAAATGTCACGGGTGCATCACAGATGCATTTTCCCCATTTAAGTAAAAATGTGCTGCGAAAAACTGCATCCCCCGTAAAAATCAAAGAAGCAGAAGAGCGCTCAGCAGCTGGCGCAGTAATAGCATTCGTTTCAGAGGTCTGTGTTCATGAATGTGTTGGTGTGTGCCAGTATTAGGGTGCAGTGTAGGGTGCAGGGTGTGATTTTACAGCACAGATCCAGTGCAGAATTCTGCCCCTCCTGCACCCACCTTAATGAGCTCTGCAGATACATGTATCACAGCATATAGCATATACAGATGGGAGCGTGTATACCAGCAGGATGCTGCTCTGTAATGCAGCTGCAAGAGATCAGAGAACGATGCTGCCAGTGCAGCAGGTGCAAATCACTGAGATCCACAACAGGGGATCCTTTAATTATTAGAGGAGAGGGGCAGGTAATTATCTTTTTAGAAACGTGATCAAATCACCCTATGGACAATCTGACCACCTACATGTGTCTAGGCTTTTTATTGAACCATAAATGCACCTACCTTGCAGGGGTGTAGGAACTTGGAAGGATGGGGGGGAGGCAAATACCCCCTACATTATATGGTTAGAGGGATTATATATATTTCTGCTCAGAATTCCAAGAAATACAGATATTGCACTGCATTCTGGGAATCTGGGCTGGGATATGCAAATATGTCCACAAAGGCTTCACTCTTTATTCCAAATACCATTTCAAACACCTTTTAAGCAAATGACAGCTTTAAGTAAAGCCCAGGCAGGATTTTGTTTTTAAAGCAGCACCTACCTCCTCTACCTTGTAGGGGGACTAGGTACCTTATCCCTGGTGTCCAATAGGAGGAAATGTGCTTAAACATAGATAGATAGATAGATAGATAGATAGATAGATAGATAGATAGATAGATAGATAGATGTGAGTGTATATATATATAGGGGAAGCCATGTTTTTCTCATTATTCTGGGCATGAAACAAGTTTTTTAACTTTTTCCAGAATTTCACATGTGAACACAAATAAACTATTTATTTGCTATATATATATATATATATATATATATATATATATATATATATATATATATATATAGATGAATAATCAGAGTATTGCAGTAAATAGTGATACCTTTTTTATTGGACAGACATATTCATAGTTTTCATGACAAGCTTTCGGGAGATGATCCTCTCTTTATCAAGTCAAAAGCAATACTGATAAAAAATACTCAGAGGATCATCTTTCAAAAGCTTGTCATGAAAACTATGAATATGTCTGTCCAATAAAAAAGTATCACTATTTACTGCAATACTCTGATTATTCATCTAGATTACTGGACATTCACGGCTACCTCACTCTTCATAACTATTAGAGATGTTGCGAATAGTTCACCGGCGGACTGTTCCCGGCAAACATAGCATGTTCGCGTTTGCGCCGAACTGCGAACATATGCAATGTTCGATCCACCCCCTATACTTTATCATTGAGCAAACTTTGACCCTGCAACTCACAGTCAGCAGACACATTCCAGCCAATCAGCAGCATACACTCCCTTCCAGAGCCTTCTACCTC
The DNA here is from genome assembly GCA_027410445.1 of Discoglossus pictus. NCBI lineage: Eukaryota > Metazoa > Chordata > Amphibia > Anura > Alytidae > Discoglossus > Discoglossus pictus. The sequence goes on from CM050168.1 coordinate 57,179,935, forward strand.
ATGGACAGCAGCCATTTTGGAATCATAACGAACTTGCAGTCTTACTGAGAGGAGGCTGAGTGTAGTTGATACTGCATCAATAGGGAAAACCATAGCTAGGCTACTGTACACAGTGTGCAATACAGTCCTGAAGGACTCTTTTGATCTCGGCTGCAAGGACAACCCTGTGTCTCTTCCCCCCCCTTATCATTATCCTCCCCTCACCTTAGCACCCAACCCTTACACCCCTCACACTTATCCATAACACCCATCAACCTAACACCTAACCCTAACACCCCTCACACTTATCCCTAAGACCTAAAACCCCTCATACTTATTCCTAACATGCCTCACCCTAGCACCCCTTACACTTATCCTTAACACCCCTCACCCTAACACCTAACCCTATGACCCCCTCACACTTATCCCTAACACCCCTTACCCTAACACCTAACCCTAACATCCCTTACCCTAACACCCATCACACTTATTCCTAACACCCCTCTCCCTAACGCCTAACCCTAACATCCCTTACCCTAACACCCATCACACTTATCCCTAACACCCCTTACCCTAACCCTAACACTCCACACACTTATCCCTAACACCTAACCCTAACATCCCTCACCCTAACACCCCCCACACTTATCCCTAACACCCCTCACCCTAACACCTTACCCTAATACCCCCTCACCCTTATCTCTAACACCCCTTACCCTAAAACCCCTCACACTTATCCCTGTGTCTCTCCCCCCCCCCCCCCTTATCATCAAGAGAGGGGGGAGGATGATGAGGGAGGGGGGAAGAGACACAGGGGAGGATGATGAGGGAGGGGGGAAAGAGATACAGGGGAGGATGATGAGGGAGGTGGGAGGATGATGAGGGAGGGGGGATGAGACACAGGAGGGTGATGAGGAAGGGGGGAAAGAGACACGGGAGAATGATGAGGGAGGGGGTAAAGAGATACAGTGGAGGGTGGTGAGGAAGGGGGGAAAGAGATACAGGGGATGATGATGAGGGAGGGGGGGGAAGAGACACAGGGGAAGATGATGAGGGAGGGGGAAAAGAGACACAGGGGAGGATGATGAGGGAGGGGGGAAAGAGACACAGGGGAGGATGATGATGGAGGGAGGAAGAGACACAGGGGAGGATGATGAGGGAGGGGGTAAAGAGATACAGGGGAGGATGATGAGGGAGGTGGGAGGATGATGAGGGAGGGGGGATGAGACACAGGATGGTGATGAGGAAGGGGGGAAAGAGACACAGGGGAGGATGATGAGGGAGGGGGTAAAGAGAGACAGGGGAGAATGATGATGGAGGGGGATGTTAGGTTATTTATGCCCTTTATGGATTAAAACCAGACTCTGCATCAACTATGTAATTTTCCGTGGGAGTTTTGACATGGATCCCCCTCCGGCATGCCACAGTCCAGGTGTTAGTCCCCTTAAAACAACTTTCCCATCACTATTGTGGCCAGAAAGAGTCCCTGTGGGTTTCGCGAACATTTGGGGCGGTTCGCGTTTGCGGTTCGCGAACCGAAAATGTTATGTTCGCGACATCACTAATAACTATATATTTGTGGTCGTGTCCCCCTCTCGCCCCGCCTCTTCCTGAGGCGTGCTATGCAGCCTTATAAGCACTTCCTGTTGGGACCTCACAGTCCATTTCTGGGTTCATGCATGCCGGATGCTTTTCAGCTATCTAACAGTTACAGGTTCTGATTTACTTTGCTACATGTCAGCGAGTCTATTACTGCCTTTTTTGGCTTTTTTCCTATCGGCAAGGTTGTTAATATCGCTGAATTTCTCCTTACATTACTACGTGACTAGGTAAGCTTTTGCTCATGGCGGCTTTCTGGCCCTTTTCCTGTCGACAAGGGCATTACTACCACCGGCTTCCATGACAGCAAAATGTCCGTAAGGGCATCCCCATTGCTTTAGAGCTATGGTCCCTCATGTTAAGTATTCCTGCGCTACATTAAGCTTTCTTATTTGTAAGTATTTATGCTCTACATTACGCTTTCTTATCATATACCTGCCCCAAATCCACTAAATTGTCTTTATCAGTATCTGAGGTTGTGCTTTGGACTTGTTAAGCCATATTTTGTGGATTTCAGGCTAAATCTTATAACCTTCGACCTTTCTATAAGTCTGTATCAACCTTCTCCCTACAACTCCTACACCGGCCTTCGTAGGCCTTCACCGGCCTTCGTAGGCATACCTCGTTCATGCATCCAAATCAGCCTTTGCAGGCCTTGTTTTCATCGGCCTTCGTAGGCCTTCATCCTCAAGTACCCCTCGGCCGCTAAAAATAAACCCCCCTATGCTGGGGTTTCCCATTGGAACCCCCGCAGCGTCCCAATATTAACCCTTGCTGAAGGGGTCCCGATTGGGACCCCCGCGGCAGTTAAACTGTTAACCCCTGCCGAGGGGGTACTTCAAGTACGCCCGCGGCACTTAAAATTAACCCCCTTATGCTGGTGGTCCCCATCCGGACCCCTGCAGCATGGGGATATATTTGGGGTGGATTTAGGGGCCGGAGGTAGGTTCGGGGACCGTAGTGGGGGTCATTTTTGCTGCTCTCGCAGCGCACATAAAGGCTTTGAGAGCATTTGAGGGTGCTCTGGAGCACAAGTTGGGCATCAGCCTCCATTTGCGTGTTACGGGCTAGCTCGCGTGTGACTATGTTGCAATTTAATAGCTGAATTTAAAACGTAGCGGTTACAGGCATGACAGATCAAAGGATTTACGTGTGCGAGTTACAACGTTGACCTAAGATGACGTTTACAAGCTACTTGTTAACACATAGCGCCAATTTAATAGGGCTGTTGACTGCTAAGCTTGAGATATATGTGAGTTTCACGTCCCATTACTTACGTCTTATGTATATTAAATTTGCCGATTTGTAGTTCCCGATTTGTAGCCCGTAAAGGAGGCTGCAAAATTACGACTACTAAATTGGCCTCTTTTAGCTACCCGCAAACGATCTGAGGGTTATAGGTTGAAAATTCCTACGGGCTGTCAAAATCTGAACTCCGACCCAGCTCAGTCTTTGATCTTTCAATCCCGTAAATGTTACAATTGCAAATCGCTATTAAATTGCTACAAGTCCTCAAGCCTGCAATTGTTTTCACACCCGTAAATGGCAAATGTAGCCAAAAATCCTACGGATACTAGAGAGGACCGGCAAGGGGGTTAAACTCCTGTCCGTAGCACCGTAAAAGCAAATATAAATATACTACTGTATTTTTAATTATAGGGAAAGCAATGCAAGTTGTTAAAATTAATAGCACAACATTCTCAACCTCGCAAATCTGCAATAAAATATATATTTTTTTAAGTTTCATTTCCGTGTTATTTCGATCCCGGCAATCAATGTGTTAATACAGATAATAGAACTTGCATGGACTAGAATATAATATTTATAGATTTTTTCATATTGCATTATTTCTGGAATGCGGGTCCAATGTCAACTCGGACTTCAAAACCGTAAGTGAATGAAATGTAGCCTCCATGTTTTAGTGACGTAATGATGACGTCTCTTTTACTATTGGCTCCGTCTAAACCGTAATTATGGGTTTAAATAATGTATCATGTTCACGCCTGGAAATGCTACGTGCTGAAGCATGGTTTACGGATTTGGATTCCGGCCATGTCCTTGTAGCCTTTTCTAATGTAATCGCTCTGTAAATCCTGCAAATCCTGGAATTTATTAGTGCCCTTGGTCTGGAAGGCAGTTCCACTTATCTACTACCGTTTCTGTAAAGAAATACTTCTGAAAATTACCTTTGAACACTCAACAATCCGACTTTAAATCATGACCTCTTATTCTACTATGACTCTCTGGAAAGTTTCTTGGCACCATTATAAATTTGAAAGTCTCTATCATGTCCCCCGCTCTCCTTTCTATTAGGGCTACTATCATCCAAAATTTTCTGTTGCACATTTAAAAGAACATGATATAAATTATATTCACTAAAGAAATTTGATACTAATTGTGTTTTCTTATCGGATTTACATCAAAACGAATAAGAACAAATACACACTATTTTAGCCCATATGGCTCACTGCCCCTGTTTCATCTAACATAAGAACAGAGGAGGAGAAAACAATCCAACACTGTCTATATGTCCCTGTTTTCATATTAAAATAATCTACCTAAGCATCTATTTGACTTTAAAAATCATCATATTAAAAAGTGCATAAAATGTCTGTTTTTACTCACTAAAACCTTCCAAATAGTCCCTGCCTGTAAGTCTGCCTGTAACTCGTGTATGAAATATGCCTCATATTGTATACATGAGTTACATGGTGCAGACCCTTGCATGAACTAATTGGAAGGTTTCAGTAAGAAACAAAAAGAGATTTTAAGCACTTGTCCATAAAATGATCTTCAGATATGCAAATGAAACACTTGGTAGCTTATTTTAATATTAAAAACAAAGAACCCTTCATGTTCCCTTGATGTATTTTTTCTACACTATAGATCAAGGATTCCCCACACAGAAAAAAAAGTTGAAATGTGACATTTGAAATGCATGCTAGAAAATGTTGGACTACAGTGGCCTTTTAAAGTGGTCCTACAGTACACTATTTTGAAGATCTACACTTAATAATGGGAAAATGTTTTAGAAAGTTGTACAAATACATCCAAATTTGTAATGTATTACCTGTTAAATGCAATTTTACCGATACATGCCCATCTCTATTACTTTCTTATCAGAAGTTCAACTACTTTTTGTTTCTTGTCTAGTAGGTGGGTATCTTGGACACTGAGAACAGCTCATTAAAACACAGTGAATAACTATTTGCACTTTTATTACAGAAATAATTGACTTCACTAATATGTACGACTGACTTTACTAATATGAGCTGTATGCTGTGGCCCACTGGAGAAGGAACTGGAAACCCACTCCAGTATTTCTGCCATGAATGCCAAGTGGATCAGCATGGTGTGTTACGGTCCATGACGCACACACAAACACAATACGCACAAAGGTGTCTTATGCCAAATTATTCTAGACTGCAGACTACCATCTTCCTTTGTCAGCTGATTGATTACTTCCCCAAAAGAGTGTGCACTTGTAAACTTATGAGCAGTGCAGTGTCAGCTGCCATTGGGCCAATAGAAGCTTCCATTGCATTCCTCCCACCTCAAGAAGTTGTTCAGAAGGAACCAACACGATTGATTCAACAGCAGCATAGTTGCCTACTTTCAAGTGTAGTTCTTCACACAACTCTATACAAACTATTTCAATATAACACTAGAGCCTTTCAGAGTCTTATCAGTTTTATTTTGTAAGCAATGCACATAGTAGCTGATGTCTAAAAAACTATTAAGTTCATCAAGTCCAAAGCTTTAGAACTTCTCATAAGGAGAAAAAAAATCATTTCTAGACCCCAAAAATGGCAATCATATTTCTCCCTGAATCTTCCATTTTATGCTAATGATAAAAAAAAGTACTTGTTGAATCTACTAACACAGACTATCTTGATAGCAAGTTTAAAAAACTGCCCTTGCTTTAAACATATGTTAATTGTTTAAAGGGACATGGAATGTTTCTTAATTTCAATAAGAAATATAATATGTCTATTTACTTTTGTGTACTCTATTTTAATAAGAAGTTTAAATAAACTGTATTTTTCTGCCTCAAATAATACAAATAGTGCCTAATTGGTTTCTCCCCTCTGCAGCTCGTGAAGAGGGGCATGCAGTGCCTTTTGGTAACCAATCAGATGACAAGAGACTGCTTGAGAGATGTCACTGATTGGCTATTTTGAAACTGCACTTCCCAGTCTGTATTCATGAGCTAAAGGGGGCAGAACCAAACTGTATAAATTTAAGGAAGAAAAATACAGAGAATTTAAACACTTCTTAATAAAGTAAAGTACATAAAACTAAATAGATACATATATATTATATTCCTAGTGAAATCCAGAAACCTCGCATGCCCCTTTAGGGTGAAATCTTCTTTTTTTTTCAAAAAGTTTTTATTAGGTAACCAAATGACCAGGAAATTGACATAAAAGCCAAGTAACAAGTTTGGCATTACTGAAGTACAGTCCCACCAGATTAAGGGGAAACAGAAAAAGGTTAACATTACACTGCACCATAGGAAAATACCATATAATAGTCAAAATAAATGTAAACAAAAAGATCTATCCCCACCTGTGGGAAGGTCTAAATGGAACCAAGTTACCTAAATTTTTCCAATTTTCTAAGGAAAAAAATTACCATAAATAAAACAGATTAATAGGCTCAGTGTAAAAAAAACAAACATCTAGAGCCTAAGTTAAAAAAACAAAAACTGTTGTATAAATATAGTATAACTCTAAAAGAGTTGAAACATTTCAATAAAAAACACTGTTGAATACACAACAAATTTAAATTCAAAAACAGATTTTTGTCTCAAAAGTATCTAAGTATAAGTCCTGTAGGTTACCAGCTTGGATCCATCACCCGTCCCGCCTCCTCCAGTCCCCGGTCCGCGTCTCCAGTGTATGGATTAGCAAAAGATAGCATAATGTTGGTTAAGAAGGTTTCATGTGATAGGGGGGCTATAAGGAGAATGAATCCAGGAATTCCAGATCTTGAAAAATATAGGCATTAAATGGGTTAGCCTTTCATTTATAGCAATCTAATTCATCTTACTGATAACTGATTGTAGAGTAAGTGTGGGAGATTTCCATTGTCTGGCTATGTGGCTCTTTGTAGCTAGCATTAAGTACTGGAAGAGTCTATTCTGGTATTTTGATAGTAAAGGAACAGAGTGCCCTAAAGGCCTATGTCTGCTTTAGCCATGACAGGCGTGCCAAATATGGCTGAGGCTAGATGGAAAACTTTGTTCCAAAGACGTTGAACCAGGGGACAAGACCACCAAGTGTGGAAAAAGGTTCCAGGGATCTAACAAGCTCTAAAGCAGTTAGGATTAGGGGAGCGTTTCCATCTATATAGTTTATTCGGGGATATAAATATCCTATGAAGAACTTTAATAGAGGTCTCCAAAATATTACTACTGAAAGATCCACTGGTTAGGTTCCACCAGGAATTTTGCCAAGTCTCCATATCCTAATGGCAATTTAAATCTTCTTCCCACCTCTGCATATATTTTGGATGGGGGGTGGCGAAAAGAGAATTGAATACCCACAATACCTTTTGTAAGAGGAGCAGACAGGCATAACCTAGTAAACCAATTTGAGGTAGGTTTCCCTAGCGTATGTTCTAATGTGGAGAGAGAGTATTTAAATCTGCAAAATGTACAGTGTTCCTGAATGGGGATTTTGAATTTTTCTTTTAATTGAGTTTAATTGAGAATGTTAAGGTATATTATCTCTATACCAGGAATTCACCGTCAGTAGATTATGGGATGTCCACCATAATGTAGAGGCCGCAGGCAGAGTATCAGGGAATCTGGGATTGGGTATTATGGGGGTAGGGGTAGGATACTTCGGAATCAGCTGAAATTTACGGACAGCCCATGACCAAATAGATAAGGAATGCTTTATATACGGGCTGTCCAATTTGCCCATGCATGTCAGTGGGTTTGGGAACCATGGGATGGAATTCCACGTATTTGGGGCCATCATAAAGTTTTCAATAAATATCCAAAGAGGTTGGTGAGTAAGGGAATGTGCAATTGGAATGAAAGCCAATTGTGCTGCTTTAAAATATAATTTTAAATTGGGGCAGGAAAAACCTCCTTTCGATTTATGGATAAACATAGTTGATTTAGAGATATGGTGTGATTAATTCTGCCATACAAATTTAAAAATGTGGCGTTATAATTTATCTAAGTCTGTGTAATTCAAGGCGATCGGTAGGGAGCAAAATAAATACAAAAGGCGGGGAAGGAGGTTCATTTTAAAAGAGTGGATACGTCCTAACCAAGAGATAGGGTATTTTGCCATGACAATAAATTTTGAGTGAATGTTTTGTAGAGGGCCTTATAGTTGGATTTGTGAAGATTTGCGGTGTTACGGGTGAAATTCACACCCAGATACTTAAGGTGGTTGGAAGGCTAGTTAAAATTAAAGTGCTGTTGTAAAAAGGCTAAGTCTGAGGGGGTAAGGAAATATTTAGGGCTTTCGTTTTATGCATATTATTATGAAGCCCAGAGAATTTACCAAATGTTCCCAATTAGTGAAAAAGGGCAGGTACTGAGGTGCTAGGATCTGTCAAAGTGCAAAGGACATCATCTGCGAATAAGGCACACTTAAAGTGATGATGGCCTATATTTATGCCTTTGATGTCTATGTTTGATCTAATGGCCTGGGCTAAGGGTTCAACGGCTAGAGCAAAGAGCAGAGGGGATAAAGGGCAGCCCTGTCTGGTCCCCCTTGAATAGTAAATGAAGCCCTGGTTAATCAAGTTCATAAAACCTCCTGTAAGGCTGAATCTCGTCAACACAGCCCTTAAATAGGGCCATTCTAGAGAGTCAAAGGCCTTCTCCATCTCTAGGGCTAAAAGGCATAAAGGAGTACGGTGTTTACCCATCAGTGCATAGAGTGAAATCTTCTTTAACAGTAAAATAAAAGAAAAAAAATTGAAATGACCCCATGACTGGCTCAAATATATTCGGTATCCTCGAAGTCTAAGATGTTGAGCCCCATTTAAGTTACAAGCCCGGGAAAATGGAAATCATTCTTGGGTTGCTTGTGAAACTCTAGAATTTGGTAAAAATGGTCAAGTTTTATTTAAAGATACAGAGATAATATAATTATAAAATAGCAGTACTGTCATACTCTATATATCAGCAACATAAAAAAACAAAAGCAAAGGTGAACTGTAAAAGCAATAGGAGTGTTTTTTAATTATGTGAAGATGTTTTCTTTTGTGCCTTTTTTGGCCTCAAGGTCAGCTGCTTCAGTATAGGTTATAGAGAGTCCAACAAGTCAAACATTGAGTCACAATGATGTCCCTTGTAATTTGGTGTCCTGGGTGGCTGCCCGCTTTGCCCATACTGCACAAAGCTATGGAAATAATTTTATAAGGTATATATATATATATATACGAATACTCAGGACTAAATAAATGAAGCCAACAGACAACTGTCAGACAACACCTACTACAAGAAATTGAACCAGGACCCTGCAGAAAAATATACTCTTCAACTTATCAAACCATTCCCTAAAAATATACACAAAGAATTAGAACAACTCATCCCTGCCAATCCTACAACTGGGTCTTTCTACCTACTGCCAAAAATCCACAAACCAGGCAACTCTGGGAGACAAATTGTTACAGGTATGGACAATCTAACTAAACAGATATCTGAATTTGTTTAAAACATCCTTAAACCATTAGTTAGTAACACCAATGTGTTAAACTAATAGAATATATCCTTACCCACAACTTTTTTACTTTTAACCAAGATACCTACCTACAAATGATGGGGACTGCCATGGGTACCAAAATGGCTCCACAATAAGCAAATCTATTTATGGCCAATCTAGAAGAAACATTCTTATCTGTATCCATTTACAAACCATACAAATACTACCGTTACATAGATGATCTGTTCGTCATATGGACAGAAGGAGAAAGCAAACTCAGAGAGTTCATTCAACACCTTCCATTCAGCTCTAAAACTTAAAATGGATTTCTCTACAGAACAGATAAACTTTCTAGACACTACTATATCCATCACCAATGGCACTCTCCACTCATCTGTATATAGGAAACCCACAGACAGATATAGTTACCTACACAGCTCCAGTTTTCATCCCTCCACCTCAAAACAAGCCATCATCCATAGTGAAGCTATTAGATACCATCGGATTTGCCCAAACACTGGAGACCGTGATAAAAATTTAAAAACACTGTCTGAATCTTTCAAACAAAAGGGTTACAAACCCTGTATTATTACCCCAAAAATAACCACTGCCATCAAAATACCCTGTGAACACCTATTGAAGTACAAAACAAAAGAAACTACTTCTCGTATACCTCTAGTGACCACATACCATCGAATTTTAGAGACATTTCGGAAAATCCTCAAAGATTTAAAACCATTACTAATTGAAGATACTGAATTAAAATATATATTCCCAAAACCTCCCATCCTTGCATTTAAACAACCACCAAACCTGAAACAAAAACTTGTCAGCAGAAAATTGGCCAATGAACAATTGAATACAAAAAAAGGAACTAAACCTAGTAACAAACGTGCCTGTAAATTATGTCAGCACATTTGTAATGATGATACAGCCACACATTACAACAAAACCTATAACGTCAAAGGATCATATCCATGTACATCGTCCAATGTGGTTTATATAATACAATGTACTTTATGTGACACAGGCTGCTACATTGCAGAAACCGGCCAAAAAATGCATTTAAGGATGAATTTACACAGGCAGAAAACATAATGAGGACAGTTATTTTAGCCCAGTGGGACACCATTTTAGCCAGAAGGATCACTCCATCCAAAACTTAAAAGTCAAAATACTCAGAGGAAAATTTAAAAACATCCAAGAGAGAAAAGCATTTGAAATAAAGATGATCACATTCTTCAACTCTAAAAATACAGGACTTAACATGGACTTGGGTTTTCTAACACATTATCAGAAGTTCATGCAATTTTTTTCCTTTTATACGATAACAGACTTAGCTTTCTTAGTGAGATGTTTGTCCAGCAGGAAGGATATCACTGTGGACTACAGTGCTCTGCATTTCCATGTATATATTGATGTATATGTGTATATAATATGTGTATATATATTTCCTTTGCTATGTTGTGTTTATTCCCCATATATGTATTTACCTGATGATGTCAGATGCTGTCTCCACTCTATCTGCATCTGCTGTTATTATTCAAACTGAGGGTTCCATCTCATGTTAGTATTGCTTGAGACTTGATAAAGAGAGGTTGAGTCTCTTGAAAGCTCATCATTATAAATAAGATGTTTGTCCAATACAAAAGTTATCAAATTATATTGCAATACTCATTATCAATATATATATATATATATATATATATATATATATATATATATATATATATAGATTAATAATTACTAAATCACTATATATATAGACAGAGAGAGAGAAATAATATATATTACATATGTATATATATTGGTACATATATCTCCTCACTAGCACCTCTTTTCTAAATAACATCCCTCATTTGCTTTGTTCCCTCTTGTGGCTTAACCATCATTTAACTACCATTGAGAGTCACTAATGTTGAGGCTATAAGTACTGTGGGACAATCCCAAAATAATGTTATTACTTAATATGGAAAAACTGTACAGGCTTGGGATATATTTGAATAAAAGTGCATATTACTGGGTTAAGTCACCCGAGACCACCATCTTTGGCTGGTTTATGACCTGTGTTACATATTTACTAAGTTCTTTTTAACATTGAGTAAAGAATGTGACACAGGCTTCATTCATCTCACTAGTTGTGTGAGAAGATTATTTATATAGATTACAAATTCATTATGTGAGGACGTTGCTGAGATGTAAACTGGAGGAGAGGCTGCGGCCTACTTCATTCACAAATATCGAATTATATTGTTGTACACCTTCACAGTGAAGGATCATATTAGAAGTAGACCAGACAAATGAAGATGCCTTTTGAGGTGCTTAGAATAATGTTGTGCATGAGTCATACCTCATTTATCAGTAATTACAATTAAATTAGTATGTGGTGTTTTTTTAGTGCTATGAACACGGAAGAAAAATCACTAATGGAAACCATTTCCAAGGAAATAAATCAGATAGATATGGAGTCGTAAATAAGAATGAGATGTACATTTCAGCCACATAGATTTTTGTCATTGAGGAGCTCCTGGTCTACCTAGATTATACCCTGAGGAAGTTATTTAATGAAACATGTTGGTTAGAAGAGGGATATATTATTAAATTGGTTTTATACAGTAGTGCTGCTTTTTTTTTTTTATATAATCTATTTTTATATATTTATACAAGGAACCTTTTTGTTACTATTATTATTATATGATTTATATCATATATCATTTTTGACCTAAATTTCTTTTTACAGTGCTACACATAGGGGCATAGCTAGAGTTTTCGCCGCCAGGGACTGTCCCTGAGTCCCCCCCATGCTATATATACTGTACATACATACCCGGATATATATATATATATATATATATATATATATATATATATATATGTATTATGTATATATAGGGGAATCATGGGAGATCCTGCTTCATCTTTCCCTTATGGGCTGCGGTACACCTTTGTGCTCAGGCAGGGAATCCCGAATGACGTCATGTGTGTGACATCATTCAGGATTCCCTGCCTGAGCACAATGACATTCCACAGGGGAAAGAAGAATCAGGATCCCCCACCAAGCCCCCTAAGCAGACAACAAGAGAGGGGTCCTGGTGAGTCTGAGAGGACTAGGAGGGAAGTGGGTGGGCATGGGCCTGGTGGGTATAGGCTGGGGTTGTTTAAGTGCCGCCTCCAAAAAAAGTGCCACCCGGCGCAGTTTGCCCCCTTACAATGCCACTGCCTACACATAAGTTGCTATATATAAGGTACACATAAGTTGCTGACTTTTTTTGTCTCCCCAGACATTTATACTTTTTGTATCCTATATATTGGGTTCCCTCAATGCCATTCCAAGAACTGTGTATGCTGTTACAGTAATTGTGTGATTAGGGTTTTTTTATATATTAGATCTGACTGTTCATATTTCACTATTCTTCCCTCTCCCACTTTTTTGCCTTTTTAGTGTTCCTCAACATGTCCGTTGTAGCTATATGAGTCACCTGCAACAATCCTACCCTATTTCAAGGTATTTTGTTTTAGCATAGCTTTGAGGAATAGGGATGTGTAATAAACAACATAAGTTTATGCATAATCAGTACTCACAGCCTTTTATTTTTAATGGGACATGGACAGTTTCTGGCTTTCACTAGGAATATAATATACACATGTTTCTTTTATATACTTAAACTATAAAGAAGTGTTTAAAAGCTCTGTTTTTTTAGCCTAAAATCATATAATTGTTTCTTGTTTGGGTCTGCCCCTGCAGCTTAAGAATACACAGACTGCAAGCCTCCCCCCCTGTGTAGGCCTCACACTTGAGTGTTACTATCTTGTGTTAAATGTTAGGGGCTTGGATTAAGTGTTAATGGCTTTCGTTAAGTGTTACTGCTTAGGGTTTTTTTTTTTTACGTTCCTTGGGCTAGTTTTACATCCTTCGGGCTAGTTTTACGTCCTTGGGCTCCATTTTCATTGTTTTGCGTTTTTTCGGCAGCCATTTTTTTTCTCGCTTATGCGATTTTTGATTGTGAAAAAAGGCAAATATGCATCAAATTAACTGTGGTGAGTGTGTAAGTTAATTTAAGGCATATTTGTTGTTTTTTTCATGTCTTTCCAGTTTCGTGGTTCAGTTGCTAAAGTCGTAATTTTGCGAGGCGCACAGTGCAATTACGGGTTTCGGTCCTTAGTCGTACGGGTCGTAAGTCCTGCGTATCTCAACTGCTCGTCTCGCTTTGTGAGGCTCGTAGTGCAATGAATGCCTTTGGCGCTCATTGCAGCTTAAGCCCTGCGTGCCTCAACTGCTCACCTCGCAGTGAAATGAGCACTTTTGGCACTTGTTGCTGCCTAAGTCCTGCGAGGCTCTCAGTGCAATGAGCTCCTTTGGCGCTCATTGCAGCCTAAGTCCCACGTGGTCAAAGCCCGCAAATCGTAACCAACATCATAAGCATTCCGGACACTGACAATTATATATGTGATTCTGCTTAAGCTTTTTTTCGGCATGGGTCTCTTTCACGCTGTGATATTTGCTTGTTTAATTTACAATTAAATCCTTAGCTGTCTTTGTAAATATTGTATATATTGATTCTGTTTTTGGCATGACTAAAGTGGCGTTTGTTTATTATACTTTATTTATAAAGTGCTAACATAACGTGTTTTAATGACTATTTATATCAGGTGTATAAAGAGCAGTCTGGCGGTTGGGGAATAGCTTCTCCAACCATGGTCACAGTCCAAATGATGTTGTCAATCATGGCCCTGCTTTAGCCTATGTGTTTGTCTGCTCTAAAATTTCCTAAGGTAATTTGCATGTCATTACCCAGAATCCTTTGCAGTAGTGGAATCCCTTTAGTAATGGGTGATTCCATCTGATCTCTGACATGCTTGATTTGGCTCTTACTTTTACAGTTCCATTCTTGATTTATATTGTTGTAACAGCAGCTTTTTGACCCATAGGGCAACTACACTTCACATTTCTGAGGCCACATTTTTTTTAACAAGATAGAATTTGAAGACTTCGGCCTTTTTATTTATTTATTTTTTTCTTGAAGAATGCCCGGGACATGCTCATAGTGAACAGTGCCACTTGTGTCAATTTGTGCATTAATGCTCCAATGAAGTCTTCAGGTTCCCCAGTCTTGAGGTCTTGGGGGGGGGGCATTTGTCTTCCGGGCTCCAGCCATAAGGTCCAGGGAGCTCAGTCGAACTGTCCCTCCCCCAACCTACGAATGAGGGGGAGGGGTCTTTCAGCCATCTATCGGAGCCCTTCGATTTGGACAGTATATTTGCTAGGGGGACAACTGCCACCAGTCCACCCTAGCGTAGACTCCTGTGGGAGCAGCTTACACCAACTATGCCCAGGACCAAAATGTGATGGGTGCCAGCATCAGATGAGGCATCTGCCATCTACCCCCCTGACTTAGGGCAAGGCCAGAGAGAATTATCTCACCAGTTTCTCTAGCTAAGTACTTGGGGTGCACTAACAAATAGTGCTCCCCCAACCCATATACTGGGGGCAAAATAAGAAATACAGGGCCTCCCGAAAAACCTATAGGTTCTGGTGGTGGTGGGGGGGATAATGAGCTCAGGAGGCAGGTGCTTGTGTGCCATTCTGAGGAAGTGCTGGTGGTTCCTTCCCCATGCTCTGATCATTCAAGCCTTCTTAATCACTGGCCAGACAAAGCCTTCCCCCCTTTCACTTGACAGACGGCAGAGCATTTACCTGCCCTTTTCAGAGGAAGTACTACACCTGATCTTAGCCAAAAGCCCAATAAACAAATAATTTAGGATTAATTAAACCAGTTATAAGTTATTTAACTAATTTTAAGACTTTCAGATGAGTTTATAAATGTACTTTTATTTTCTATCTATATATAAAAAAATATATAAAAACTAGCGAATTGCCCGTCAAAAAATGACGGCAATGAAATTGTAAGGTAGCTAATGCTGTTTAGTGTGTAATAATGAAATATATAATACATTACTAAATGAATATACTTTACCTATTTTAAAGCATTGTGTGGAAGAGCTGTGAATGTGTTTTGATGTTGCTGCAGCATTAGTGGTGTGGAGCTGCTGTGTAAGCGTGCTGAATGTGTGCAGTGTAACACTGTGCGTGCGCGAGCCCAAACCGTTGTCGTGTACTTCCGCATTGGCGTAAAATGGCGAGTAATGTGTGGTATACGTTTGTATCGGAATATCCGTAGGTGTTTTGTGGTGTTTTGCGAGTTTCTTGTGGTGTTTTGCGAGTTTAGAGTGCTGTAGCCTCGTTTTCGTTTTGTTCGGCGGC
>CM050168.1:57197947-57315447 GCA_027410445.1 Discoglossus pictus
GGGGGTGGCCCGTGCTGGGGCCCCGTATATACAGAGAGGGGGCGGCTGGGGCCGGGGGACCCGTATACACACGGAGCGGCGCTGCTTCATATCCCCCACAGCCCGCTCCAGCCATGCCTATCTTACTGTTCCTCATAGACACGTCCGCCTCTATGAACCAGCGGACCTATCTGGGTACCACCTATCTGGATATTGCCAAAGGCGCGGTTGAGATATTTATGAAGGTAACCAGTGTGGGGTTATTACTGACCCCTGGGGGCTGGTGGAGGGTCACTGTTGTTTTTTTTATTGACTTTTATTATTATTTTTGTGTCCCCGCAGCTGCGAGCCCGGGATCCGGCTAGTAGGGGCGATAGGTACATGCTGGTTACATATGACGAGCCTCCATACTGCATCAAGGTAACCACCCCTCAGGCTCCAAGCCGCTGTGTCAGGGGGCGCCATGATCGCGGGTCTCGCGGTGTAAGGAGGCCTGGGGGAGGCGGGGGGTTTCGGCGGGAGTAGCCGGGTCACAGCCTGCGAAGATGGCGGACATCTTGCTTTTGTATGGGGCTGAGGCGCCCGAGATGGAGGCGGGGAGGAGGGCGGAGCTGATGGTGTCACGGCGGGCCGCGGGGATTGGCTAGCGGCCCTGTCTAGGCTCCGCCTCTTCCTGTTTGAGTGATGATTGGCAAAAAATAAATAAGGGAACTAGGACTGAACTTCAGTAGAGCTTGGCCTATTGACCTATCACAGAGAGGGATGTGTGATAATTAAAATATATGTAAGGCAACTAAAGCAAGGAAGGCACTTCAGTAGAGCTTGACCTACTGACCCATGGATTAATGTGTACTAGTAAATCTAAATAATATTGGTAAGATGTAAAAATTCCTCACAGAAAGGGAGGTGTGATAATAAACATAATAATTAAGGCAACTAAAGAAAGGACAGTACTATAGTAGAGCTTGACCTATTGACCAATCACAGAGAGGGATGTGTTATATATCCGTTGCTATGCCTAAAACTGTGACATACAGTAAGCATATGCTTAAAAAGAGCCATGTTTAAAATGGTTTGGATTGACAGAGTGATGGTGCATTATGTGGCCTCATTTGCATGTCTCACCCAGTTTTCCCAGACTGCAGTGCATATACTGTATTTTTCAGAAATTTGAGCAGGAAATAAGTTCATCAACTTATTTTTAGACATTCAAATAGAATCACTAATGTACTATTCCTTATTTGTACTACTGTACTTTTTACGGTGGAGGGCTTCTATCACTCTTAGCCCTCCATATGTGAAATAATTACTGTGTAGAACTATATATATATATATATATATATATATATATATATATATATATATATATATATATATATATATATATATATATATATATATTCTGTAAGGTGGGGAGCTTTCTCTTACTCATTTGCTCACCATACACTAAATGATTGAGACACACATCAATGGGCATGGGGTGTCAGTAACGTTGTTGTCCTGCAGACGTGACAAATCCTGGGAGCCACGACTCTTAAAACTTTACTGTTGGCGCATAATTTTCTTTTTGTGACACACACACACTATATATATATATATATATATATATATATATATAATGTAAGGAAAGCAAGGGAAGTTCTTCAATAGAGCTTGACCTATTGACACATGGTGGTAGGTGTAATAATAAATATAAACATAATATTAATAAGAAGTAAGAGAACTAGAGTTGGGAAAGAAGGTCAGTAGAGCTTTACCTTTTGACCACGTCAAGGGTGGGAGGAGTGATAATAAATATAAATAATATTCATGAGAAGTATTAGAACTAGAGCAAGAAACAACTTCAGTAACAGTTGGGTCTGGAGAGATTGGCCCCTCACATGGAAGGAGGTGTGATTATAAATATGTATAATAGTGTATCTCATGCAAGGAAAGGACTTCCCCAGAGTTTTGGACTAGACTTTGTGACACTTTGGAGGGAAATGTGTTTAAAAAATATATGTAATAAAAGTACATAATAAGAGAACTACAGCAAAAAAGGTAAACAATGACTAAAAATCAATCAAAAAAAATAATAATTTTACATGTGTCAAATATAGCCACAGCAAAGCAACACTAAATTCAATACTAATGCTTGAATTGTAATGGCCCAACTTGGATATTGCACCTTAGAGTATGAGTTATGAGTTAAGTACCCACAGGACGCAGCGAGCATCCAAACAAGTCTCTATTAGGCCTACAAATATACCTCTGAGTATGCCCAACAACATCTTAGTTTGAAGTGGTGACATTTATTCCCCATGACCTCATAACTCCTTTACAGGAGCCTCTCAAGGACATCACAAAACTTCAATCAGAGAGGATCTTTTTAGTGTAATTGCCTTGTGAAGCCTCAGTTTTGGGGAACACAGTCTGTGATGTACTAAACTTGGACCATATATAGTAGTGAGAGGGAAAAATAGTTTTAAAAAAGTAACTTTTATTAAATTAAAAAACGAAACCTCACTGTATAGATACAATTACATGCCTCAATTCCTATTAAATAAATAGCCTTGGAAAGCCAATACAGAGTGCAATACTAGGAAGAGATGAAAATAAAAAAATAATTAAAGGTGTATTCTTATCCTGGGTGTCATAAGTTTACATCAAAAATGTTCTAAGGATGTTAAATAAAATATCACTTAAAATAACTTGGTGCATGTGATATACCCTGGCATTGGGTCTCTATATTATATTATTATTATTATTATTATCTTTTATTTGTATTGCGCCAACATATTCCGTAGCGCTGTACAGGGGATAAGAACAGGGGAAATACACGTTTAACAAAATTAAAAAAGTTGAAGAGCCCTGTTTTGAGCTGTATTATATACAGATAGCCATATACTACAGAACAGTGATGCTTGTGAAGTGTTGAGCATATTATTTGGTATTTATAATTACATGATGCAGAAGTGTACAAAGGAATTATAAAGTGTTTTAACTTTATATTTTTGATTGCCTTTTCTACACTATAAGAATAGGAACATTCCTGTCTTGCTCTAAACTGTTTATAGGTGACATTGTGTCATAACTGTGACACCTTCCTGTACTGATGATGTCAAATTGTCACCACTAATTACTTTAATCAGGAGCATATCCCAATATGTTTAAAAACCCAAGAATACCTGAATGTATTAATTCTGCTCAATTTAAAAGGCACAGTTACCTTTCAAAAGCTTTACAAATAAATTCACAGGGTAAATGCATCCATATTGGAACACACTGGTCCAGAAGGAGTTGAAGGTCGTAGGTGTGAGATCGAATCTATTAATAAATACAAATCTAAATATGTAGATCACATATGTATAATAAAAAAGGGTGTCTGCTAGTATGCCTATGACAGTGTAAGTGTGCTTTATACATGCATATGAAACTTAGGTGTTCTACAGATGTGTTAATAGCTATATATATATATATATATATATATATATATATATATAATGTGTATATATGTGTGTGTGTGTGTCGCAAAAAAGAAAATCAAGCGCCAACAGTAACGTTTTAAGAGTCGTGGCTCCCAAGTTTTGTCACGTCTGCAGGACAACAAAGTTACTGACACCCCATGCTCATTGATATGTTGTGAAAGTGCTATATACAGTAAAAATATCACTTAATGTTTTTTGTGAAGCCATCATCTTAAATAAATCTTATTAAATAATTAAAGTTTATTACTCAAAATACATCCTTTCTTTTTACGTCAAAAAAGGTGAGATATTGTAAATTCCAAAACATTTTAAATATTACTTAATCAATATAAGCTACATAAGTTTGTAGCCAGCAGGTGTTCAATGCAATATGTTTTTTTTTTTTACGAATACGACAATTGCATCATGCAAAGTGCTTTTTGCTGCTAAAATGTATAAACTACTGATTTTTTTTTCTTCTGTAAATATAAAATGTATGTTTGCCATTTATTTTACTCTGAATTATACTTAAATATTTAGTTCCTGTATCCTTTCCAATTAAATTTTACTTTTCCATAACAGGAAGGATTTTTTCTATAAGCAGGGAAGTCTTCTGGTGAGATTTTTGTGATGCCGTCTGATAGTGATTTTTATCTTCTTGTACTTCATTTATCAAAAACTATAGTTAACAAAAAACAGTTCTTATCAGAAGTTACAAAGTCGACACCAAGCAAAAAACAAATGCAATTTCTAGTGCAGGGTTTGACAAATCCAGTAAGCCAAGGCTCCTAGGCTTTTGAGGTATTCTACATATAAATATCTGTATAATCCATCATACAGATGGAGGCTGGCTCCTAAGTTTCAGATAAATATGTAAATCCCTGTTTTAGTGCCCTGTAAAGTATGGACAATCATTGCGCCCAACATGGGCTTTACAAGGGCTGTAAATGGCGGTCATGGAAGTATGCCCCATAGAAAATAGACATGAAGCTTGGTGAATGTAGGGAGTAGTGCAGGTCTGCATACATTCAGCAATGTAAGGATTTACTTGTGTTTTAAGTCATTTTTGGGAATAGGTTTTGTGCACTTTTTCGTGTTTTAATTGTCCAGTAAACTGACAAGTAGAGTATCCAATGCCGCAAGATAATGTCACCAAATTGATAAATATGTATATTTAATTTTTTTTAGTTTTTTAGAGGGCATGTAAAAAGTAATTAATTTGATTAGTAGAAACATGTTTGCAAGTGAAATATTACATCTTAAACCAGTTATTCAGGTTGGTTAATCCTCCTGTCACATTTGTTTGCATCAACTGATAATTGCAATGGTGGTTTATATGTGACTTAGATAAACAGCATTTTTTTTTTTTAAAGAAACATTCTTAAATTAAAAAAATAAATAAATTACATTTTACTCAAATTATCTGGAGTTGGTGTAAAACTAGCCCCTTGAGAACAAATGGGCCCCCTAAAGTTATTTATTTATTTTATTTTTTTACACATTTTACCTAATAAATATTTTAAGTATAATGTATTTTAAAGTCCTTTTAGGAACATTTCTAGCTCCCAAATATCTGCTTGTTTTCTGGAAAATCTGTCTGGCTCCATTATATTTTGTCTTCTACTGAAAAGCACCCCAAAGATTTGACCACATGATATATTTGTCATCTGGTTTAGACATGTTAATTTGACTAGATAAAGTATTTCAAATAACATTTCTTTTTCTATGGGAGAAAATAGTTGCACTATAAAATCTACTCGGCAACAAAAAAATGTTATGCCCTTTTAGAACATGCACATTTTGATGGTAATTAGATCATTTTGTTAATTTGGCTCGAGAAGTTTTATGGCATTTTGCAAAGATTACTAAACTTTTGCAACTCTTCTAACATTTATTAGCAAGAACATTATGGAGAATTCCTGCTCAAAAGTGATTCATATATAGGAAGTGGTAATGTCTTTCTAGTTCTTAAGTATCCATAACACATCTTTAGGGATATAATACCCACATTACTTGTTATATTGCCAGGAGCATTAAAGGACCACCATAGTTTAACTGCACGCTTGTAATGTAACAGAATAACTTTCACAATGGGGGAAGATGGAGAGGTGAGGAGGATCTGTTGTATAATTTATCTTTTTTTAGAATTTGACACCATCCCTTCAGCCTGCATATACTCAGATGCAGGTAGCCTGCAACAATAATTGCAAGGCCAACTTGTCCAGGGATGTCAATTCCCTTCTCATATGTGCAGCCTTCACTACAGTGTTATGGATGTCTCCAGGGACCAGCAGAAGTATCAAAACTTTACTAGCTTTATGGCATTTTCCTTGCCTATCGATGCTCTTAGTCGGGCTGTATTTGCAAATATACATATTTGTATATGGCCCTTTTATTATGTTTTCATGTTGATTTGTACGTATAAAATGTATCTACGCTGAGTATTTATATTTGTTTTAATATATTGTAGTCTGATGTGGTGACCGTGCTTGCACTGACCTTTCAGTCCTAGTTACCAGTGCCATATGTCTGAATAATAACAACCTAAAACTGTTTAAATGACATATAACCGTTGGTATCCAGGAACAGGAAATGCCTCTGCAGGTGTTTAGGACACATGGAGCCTCCTCGCTCAGGGACCACACTCTGACACGGCTTCAAATGCACATTTCATATTGATGGCACATTTTAGATGAAAAAAAGTCTTTATTTATGCAAATAATGAGATCAAGACAACATAAGAGATTTGCAAATGTCTTCATGGGTGACACTTTGCTTTCTATTGATCTCTGTATTTCTCTAAAGATAACCGTGCCGATAGTAATTGGATACACCAAGTTTGTTTGGTGTTTAAGTGGTCCCCAGAGCTTTATAAAGGTAATCCCTAATAATAATAATAGTGTATTCTATATGATACAGAAGGTAAATACCTAGTTTTATCATTTTCATTTGTGAAAATATGTATTCTGAGAAGTATGTCGAGGGTAAATCTATAATGCAGTGTAACGGCTACAGACTCAAGCCTTATAATGTGTGCAGATTCTTGTGTATGTGTGGGGTAGGGCTGCAAGGGCTAATTTAAGACGACAATACATAAATCAATTATTTTATCAATTTAAAGAATATTTTTCACTCTTAACTGGTGGCACAGATCACATGTGATGACTTTTGTGGTCCTTTTTAATTGCTAATTTAACATGTGACTTCATGTTAAGTTGCTGCGGGTCCCCGGCGTGTGACATCACTCGCCGGCGACGCCACCTAGCAATTGACCCGCCGCCCACCATAAAAAGCTTGACTCGCCCACTAGTGGGTGGTAGGGACCAGGTTGAATACCACTGATCTAGAACCACAGGAAATAAGTAGATCATTCTACCCAAACAGGTTGACCCAGCAAGTTTTTGTGAATCTCCTGACTAAGCCCTATAAATAAATAGTATTAAAGACTTCCATTCACACCATGTTGGCCTCAAGCCATGTTAGAAGCATAATTTCTTATAGCTGTTGGCCTGGTACAAGGTTACTTATAATATAATGGTCAGTTTGGTGCCCATGTTTGAGAGATTTTAAATTCTGTAACATTTTTTCATAAATTAATTATTATATTCTTGTAGTAGAATACCCCTTTAGATTGTACAATCTTGTTAGGTGCTTTGGGGAAAGCACTGTGTATGTCTGTCTGTTTGAAAGCTCAATAAGAGGGCCCTCCATCCTTTGCACTGTTTGAAATTGTTCTTGACTTGTGCTTAACCCCTGTATAGGGCTACGGAATATTTTGGTGTGTTACAAATAAAGGATAATAATAATAAATTAATAAATATACACTGAGATCACACAATGGAGACCAACTCTGAGTGTGCAATGTTACACAACACAGCAGTGTCTTATAGCATTACATTTAATCACATTTATAACTATAGAAAATGAGTTGACAGGCTTAATTGAAGTAGTAAATAATAATAATAATAAAACAATGATGGCATGAAGTCCAAAACTGTGTAGAGATTCAAAGCTTGACACATTTTGTATAAAACTTAAGAGTTAGTCGGAGCCATCAATACATTTTTTAATAGCCAGGGAAGGGAGTATATCTATAAAATAATTAGGAGCCGGTGGCCTCCAGGTGCTTTGTATTTGTCAAGCCCTCCTATAGATCTGCAGCACTGTTGCTGGGAGGAGCTCTGTAGATTTGTTTACATGTGCATAATAATTGGTAACCATAAGCCAAAGGCTCGCTGCTCTTATTTAATGAGTGCTGACTGATTTTGTCAGTGATGCTTTTTAATGATGAAATCTTAAGGTGAATTTCAGTGGTTTAAAGTGCATATTAACTGTAGACCTCTCTTGGCAAGACACAATGAGTGGTATCATAGCTCAAGGTTAACCATTAAAAATATACTCTCAATTTTCCCTGCAAATAAACACTTAAAAAAAATATATAGTTACCTTTGTATAAAAATGAAATATCTGAATTTGCTTGGGACAAACCCCTGACACAATATGTTTGTATGTTTTGCATATCTATTTGCCAATTAGATTCTTACATTTTGTATATGCATAATTCACATAGTATAAAATAATTCCATAATGTGCATAAGCTGCCATGTTGACAAAGCTTGGGCCATGGAGCTCATTCTAATATGAAGGGTGTCATGACTTTAGGTTAGGTGCCACTCCCGTGGATTGAGTCATTTTAATTGACACATGTTATTTAGCAGGTAATCCTTATAAAATAAAGAAAAACTGGCAACGTTGTAAGACTCTACATGAAATAAACATGCCATAGCTTTTTAAGAATAAATATGTATTTTTAATATATAAATTGCTATCTTTTTTTTTTTTCTTTTTTTTTTACACACACACACACACATATATATATATATATATATATATATATATATATATATATATATATATATATATATATATATATATATATATATATATATATATATATATATATATATATATAATCACACACGCACTGTTCAAGAAAATTAACAATCTTGGAACTTGCCAGGGTTGCTAGTTACTCCATTATTTGTGGAGCCTCCACTAGTTTTTGTCTGACCAGATTGGGTCAAATGTTTGAGTCCATTCAAGCTACAGTTGTACTTTTGAAGAAGTACAAGTGCTAATGGAGTTGCTGTTTTTGAAAAGTTAAATACAGTATTTTATTACATTTTTATGATATTCTGCAGTGGAATCGCCCCATTTTTGTTTCTTCTGATCACCTTTTCAATGCAGAGGGTAAGTTTTGTAATTGGAATGTGTCTGCTAAAACCACCATAATATTAATTAAACAAGGCCTTTGCTGTTTCACTTCAAGCACAGAAAAAACTTGAAGGAAATAATTTGCTAGCTTATTTTTGTTTTGTGTTTTTAATTGCACACAAATGCATTATCCTACAATGTTATCTGGACACGTTCCTTGATATTCTGATTTTATGGGCATAATATCCATGTGAAGTCACTGTAAACATGATGAATTTTTAGGCAATTGTGTACATGTTAATAAAGTACATTGAATCCATTTTTTTTAAATTCTCTATTCTGTTATGCATTCTTTTTATGATTGTCTCAATTCATAAAAAAAATAATTAGGAAAGGAAATAGATCCACCTTTTTTTGTTTTTTTTTTTATTCTGCAAATACTGCTCTTTTAAAACATCTTGTGGATTTTTCCTATATTAAAACTGAAAACACCATTGGCTAGAATATAAAAAAAATTCAAGTTGGAAACTTTACAGCAATGCATTACATAGCTATTATTTTCTCCACTCTGCCACCAAAAGCTCTGTTATTAGATTGATTGTAATTTTTGTAATTCAATCACATTTTCAGCATGCTAATTTCAGGTTATATAAATTAATTGAAACAAGATAAATTAAAAATATTATGTTTTTTTTTTTTTTTTTTTTTTTTTTTTACTGCATACTTTGTTTTTGCATAAGAACTACTATCTAAAATAAGGCTAAATAAATATATAATTTAAAATAGAATGTATTTAGAGTATATGAATATAATTATATTTACGTATGCCAAACTTATGCCTTGTCTCAATTAATGCATTGTACATTTATTTATTTATTTTTATATCTGCATTTTGATTTATTTATTTTTTAGTATTTGATAATTACATTTTCTGGTCTCAAAACCTGGGCAGTGAATGCTATTGCTTGATGATGTGATGCATTATTTACCAAATTGAAAAACTTTTAAATACATTATGACATCTTGGGCCCTCCTCCTTGAATAAATGTAACTATGGTTAGAATTTAGTCTTCCAATCAGAAAGGACCTGCTCACAGATGATGCAGCACAGCGGATCTGAAACTCTTGGCAAGGCTAGAATGTAGGTCGTTTATTTTAAAATAAAATGGGATGGGATCTATACATTTGTTCTGTTCTATCTATCTATATATATATATATATATATATATATATATATATATATATATATATATATATATATATATATATATATATATATATATATATATATATATATATATATATATATATATATGCAGTTCGCTGGAAATAGCTTATGCTAAAACCCATCAGCTGCTCTTGTGAATACCCTCACTATAAAAAGTTAGTACTCTAATAAGCTGTCAGGTGACTGCTGTCATAAAGGTGACAACTGGAGGGGCTGGGGTCCTCATTTCATTAAGCAGTTGCCCCTCTTCAATGTGAGAGAAGGTGGAATAGATTCATTTAGGGCTTTTCGCCTTTGTTTTATAAGGGCCACTACAGTAGTAAAACAAAGCAATGCTATATAACACTATATATAAATTCTATATAAAATAACCAAAGCCCAATGTTGCAAAATGTCTTGCTTTTTAACATTTTTCTCCTTTTTTTATTTTTTTTTAACCTGTTGTCATTTTGGTAGCAAGCTGAGAATCTTCATATTGCAGCTTCTAGTACACATAACATGGCCAGTGACTCCTTATTGGTCTAAGAGTGTGGTCACCACACTAGAAGATCAAATCTAGAGACCTACAGTTTCTTACCCACCCACCCACCATAAACAGTGACATGCTGTAAAAGATTAGAGGAGGAAGGGAGGACAACATGGCAGCACGGGGTAAGAAGAGTGATGTTAAAAAAAGGAACATATTATAACTCTATACAATTTAGCAAATATGAATTTCATTTTGCTTGATAAAGCTTATACTTTTTAATGGGCCACGACTATAAGAGAATTCCCATCTATGCTTGAGTTTAAGGAGATCACTATAGTCCGTTTTGACTATTATATGTGTCTTTATACATGCCATATGGAATCAGAATAACAACGTTTCGTATTGATAAGAGTTTACCTTGCATGTTCTGATCATCAGAGCTTGGTTTCAACATATGTGTACAGCGGATCTTGACAAAACCTGGGAGCCAGGGAGCTATGGCTACTAAAAATGTCACTGCAAATTTGTTTATAAAATATTTCCATACATAATCCATAGCCTGGCTATACATTTGTCAACCCCCTGATGTACAGAGCCAAGTGTCTCCTCTACAGATAAACCTGTATATTCATTTGGGGCTCTAGTATAGAACATTAGATCCTTTCAGTTTGCAAAACTATAGGATCAATGAGGCTGTTGGACAAAAGAGGATGAAGTTAAAAAGTGATTAGCATCTATGTAAAATATGAATATAAATGTTGGAGAAAATCTCAAATGTAGCAGTTTTGTTTGTCATGAGTTTTCCATCTTGGACCTCTGGTCTGATGTAGGCTGATTAAGGATGATTGTCCTACTGGGGTTTTATGGTTTATTTAGTTCTGTTGTCAAGTGGCTATTAATGATCTATTGGTGAGACCAGTCTTTCAGCAGAATAGAGTTCTTATGTAAGGTGAATGTTTAACCAAAGGTCAAACTTACTGCACTATTTACAAGCAGAACATGCTGAGGGTCTGCATACAGTAGTGTCCTAGGCTTTTGGTCCCCGCTGTGTAACATGGCACCATTCATGAGAGAGCGAGAGAGGAGGTCCCAGAAGGTGAGACTATATTTCTCTGGAGGCTTCTTAGAAATAAGTGAAAACTTTTTAAATTACATTTATACTGAGAAGGATAATATTAAGTAAAGCTAGTTTAATATACCCATATAAGACAAAAACTATTTGCCTAAATAATTTCATTAAATAATCAAGTATATATAGTAGATACATGCAAAAATGTATTAAATAAATGTATGTGCTGCAAATTACAAACCTTTTTATTACCTATTTTCTTTACTTGTTCTGAAATAAATTTTACACCTAAACTCATGTGCATTTTAAAGCCTATCTTCTTTTACTAATCTAATACCAAAGAATACAGTCATGAACTAAATTTGCTTATTACCCTTGCGCAACGTGTGTGCACTTTGTCGGGAGTGAGGAAAACTGTCATACTCTCTGTTGTGTTGAGGTGGATTACTGCAGTTAGCTATATATATATATATATATATATATATATATATATATATATATATATATATACATATACATGCATACATGCAATGATATAGAAAGAGTGTTTTACAGACGGGGTCCCCCCCAAGATCCCCCATTCTGATCTCCTACCTACCCCCCTGTCATAATTAAAATGTTTGTCCGCGTAACAAAAATCTCATGCCTTTTTAATTGCAACATTTTATTATGACTGTTCCGCTCACAATATACAGCATTCTGCATTTTTATAGTTTTAAAATCGTTTGTGTTGTTGGGAGGCACACAAAGATGGACATGGCCATGAGAAGTCAGACCTTCAGTTCGTATCACGACTATTTTTTTATTCACATTTTAAAAGCAATTTATATTTTCTCTTAATAGACTTGAAGAATTACGTTTTATTTCCAGAAAACCAGCATAGGCCAGGCAATTTCAGATTTTTCTGACCTTCAATAAATCTACAATGTAATGGAAGAGTTTAAGTGGGTATTATGTCAAGTAAACAACTCCCATTTTTCAAAACTCATGTAGAATTTTCTAGGAAATCTACAAATATAGAAAAACAACTTACCATAATTTTAGATCAATGGTTTTGCATCCTTTATTTTTGAGGAATCCTAAAACATTGTTAAATTTTGAGGGGCTACAAATAAGTTATTTATATCTCTTAAATCCCCAACATTGTGTTATTGGTATTAACATTGTATATTTAAACATTGAAAAGGTTATGGAAATCCTGACATTGTTGAACATATCTAATTTTTTTTATATATATTTTTTAATATAAATTTATATATTTATGTGTAAGGGTAGCTAGCAATAAATGCTGTTACTTTATTTAACTCATGGGAGATAATCACTTGAGATAATCATTACGATAGTGGGATAAAGATTGATCATTGAGTATGGTAGATGGTTATTTACCCCCCAGTTATGTATATTGGGAATATTCCCCAAAACTAGTCTAATATTATCAACCATTTTCTGGTATTAAACTTCATACTGCAACAAATTGGGAAAAAATTACTGTTTCACAGCAACAGATCGTCACCCAAATTTATGAAGGGGTTTATTTAGAGAGATCGACTTGCTCTTTGGGAAAACTATCACCATTAGTAAATAGTAAAAAGTAACAATGAACAAAGAAAAAAAACTTAAGGGTCATAATTGTACATGGTACTCTTCTATATATAAGATATATCTGACGGAATTATACTTTGTTGTCTTTTTTATCTCTATTTTTTCCTTTTCTTGTTATTTTTTGTTAACCTTTAAACAAAATATGGTAAGAGTTTCTCAAAGAAAAATCTAAAAAATTAGACTACACATTTTCAATGTTGACATTAGAAATATTCTATATGTTTATGGTTTATGAAGTACTTATTGTGTTTTTAATAACATTAGACAATTATATTTGTATCTGTCTTGATTCTTCTGTTTTTTCTTTAAGGACAGTCAATAAAAATGTAATTTCCAAAATATTTCTCCCTCTCTCCCCTAGTATAAAGGTATACCCTTTTGTATTGGAGAAATATTTTATTTAGAGACAAGCTTTTGAAAAGTAAACGTCTCTATCATCAGAGGAAAAAAAAATATCTACGGTATTTTTCTGTGTACAAGACGCCCCATGTTGTTTACATATATTTAAGGGCAATATCTTTGTGATGATCCCCTGTGTAAACCAGAAAAATGCAATTGCACATCACAACTGAGTAATAAATAATGTGATCTTGAGCTGGAATAGAAATTGGTGAAAATCATGACAGAAAGTGCCCTTAAATATATGTGTAACACAATAACTTGTAAAGTACACATTTTTTTTGCAGTGTAATTCAATCTAATTGGAACCAATGCATTTCCAAATGTGTGTCTTTTCTCCTGCCTTAAAACTATTTGCCAGATGCAGCATTACAGTACCAGACCAGGGTATCTAACTGCAACTTTCCATGTATAAGACAGTCCCCCTATTTTAGACTTAAAAAAATTGGTAACAAATACAGTCTTGTACAAGGAAAAATACGGTATATGTAATTTAGTTTTCTTTACTGTAATAACTGGGTCCCTTGCTATGACACTGTAATGTGGATGTACTGAGATAGCTTTCTCTTAGAGCCATCTTAGCCCAGGCTGCTGCAGGGTCAGACAGGGACAGTTTACCCAAAACGACTTGTCTACAGAAGGACGGATTCCTTGTAAAATTCAGCACCTTCGGATTAGTATGCATCTTGTGTGCTGCATCCTTAATTATGCTCAGTGTAGAGAAGGAAAGGTGAAGAAGGATAGCAAAATGTTACCATTAAATACTGTGCCCGGGACATCTGTCCTAATGTTTTACAGAGTGACACTTCTGTGCTAAGAAGCAGAAAATCAAGATACATTGTGTTTTAGATTATATGGGACATTAGTTATAAGATTCTGCAGGTGCTATTATACATACATGGGTGACAAATTAGGTGGGATCCCAATTTATTTATTTTTGCTCTTTGGTCCTAATTATTTTTCGAAGTATAAGGTATTTCTGTGAATATTATGTCAATCTTTTGACTGCACTTATGAATGGGGAGTGCTGCTTAAGTAGGATGGAAATATTGACGCTGGCATAATTAAATCTTGTGAGTGCTATACTAGATTATGTACATAGCTAGTAACTTGCCTGTCATGAATTACTGCATCATATATATATATTTTTCTTTTCTGTGTCTCTCTCTCTCTCTCTCTCTCTCTCTCTCTCTCTCTCTCTCTCTCTCTCTCTCTCTCTCTCTCTCTCTCTCTCTCTCTCTCTCTCTCTCTCTCTCTCTCTCTCTCTCTCTCTCTCTCTCTCTCTCTCTCTCTCTCTCTCTCTCTCTCTCTCTCTCTCTCTCTCTCTCTCTCTCTCTCTCTCTCTCTCTCTCTCTCTCTCTCTCTCTCTCTCTCTCTCTCTCTCTCTCTCTCCCCCTTATCTCAACGCTTTCTACCCTCTCCCTTATCTCACTCTTCTCACTGTCTCCTTCTCTCTTTCCCTTACCTCACTCCTTCACATCCTTTCCCTCTCTGATTGCACTTAAAAGTTTTTCCCATTGGACTTTGCATGCGTGACTTTGCTGCGAATGCCCAGAAGCTACGTATTTGCACCCATGCATAGAAGTGTGCCGAGTTTTGGATAGGACTGCGCATGCGTGGCTAGATAGTCCAAAGTGTGCATGCTCCGTGTATGGGGTGCTACACACTTAGACACTATATTAGTGATTTATAAAAAAAGTTTGTTGATACTGTATATCTCATCAAGCACTTCCTATAATATATATATATATATATATATATATATATATATATATATATATATATATATATATATATATATATATATATATATATACACACAACCCTCAGCCTGTTTATCAAGTGGGAAATCACTCCATGATATCTCTCTAAAACTAGGAAATAATCCCCAATTGTACACCAACATACTTCTCATTACTTATACCTCTATGACCAATTGATTCCTTTCCTATATGATTTTATCACTTTGTTTTGGTTAAAGTATAAAGGTTGAAGACACAAGGAGGCCCTTTTTAAGGAATCGAGGACACCTATGAGGCCCTTCAAGTGAAATAGATTGCTCCTAATAACCCCCTTAGACTGCTAGTGTTTCTGTAGCTTGGAGGGAGGGTTATTCTACGGGGCCCTACTCTGCCACGCAGTTCTATTCTCAAGTAAGGATGTGTTCATCAAAAGTGAATATGGATCTTATCTGTATCCACACTTCCGCCTAATCTAGGACCCACAACAAATGCTGGTTATTTAAAGAGAAATTGAAAATTATTTTTATTTTTTTTTAAAGTTCAAAATAGCATACTATAAATATGATACATCAGTGGTCCTTTAACAAACTATTGTTATCATATGATACATTGCATGTATGTTGAAGACGGCGTCCTCCATTGCTGCATAATTCCTAGCAATATTTTTCTGTGTAAAAACTGTTTTTCAAATGTGTCACCCTTCATCGGCAGATTTATTTCAAAAGTTCTCCTCAGAATATATTTTTGACTAATAATCAACTTTTTCATGCAGGAACATGCAGTGAAATTTGTGAAATGTGATTATTTTTTTAAGCAATGTTGGAAAATATATGTTGCATTATATATCTATATATCCTTACAACTACGCTATAAATGATTCTTCCATTTCATAATTAAATAAAGAAAAGTCTTGATTATGGGGATGGGAGGGTATCTAGAGGTATTTAAAAGCCCACCCTGTTTACCATTTGCTTATTTTGCACCTGGATTTCTAAATAAGAGCCATATCCACATAAGCCAATGTGTTTATTAGTTGCTTTAAATAATTTTGAAGTTGGAGAGGATATGTGCCAAATCACAGAAAGAAGTATATTTGAAGTTCCATCATCCCTTTTTGAATTA
This sequence comes from Discoglossus pictus, assembly GCA_027410445.1. NCBI lineage: Eukaryota > Metazoa > Chordata > Amphibia > Anura > Alytidae > Discoglossus > Discoglossus pictus. The sequence goes on from CM050168.1 coordinate 57,214,218, forward strand.
TTGAACAAAATATATAGTTACAATTAAATGGGCTGGTAATATTTCAGTGAATAAGCTCCAGGGAGGTCTGCGGACACCATGGGCATTGACCTACCAAGGAAAATGCTTAAATTCTCTGTAGTAACAGGGCGGCGTCTCTATCTACATGTCTGTATTTGGCTCAAACTAAAACGTTGCCTTCCTATGTAGTTTAGCGGCTGTCTGTGCAAGTCTGTATCTGACACAGGGAAAGTGTGTGCGTGTGTTATGCAGCTTTATACATTTGTATTGTATAGATGCTGTGAATTGTTCCCTTTGCTATTGGTTGTCCTATCCTTATCACCACTCACATGTCCTGTGTGTTTCCAACAGGCTGGATGGAAAGAGAACCATGCAACCTTCATGACGGAGCTGAAGAACCTCCAGGCATCCGGGCTCACTACACTCGGTCAGGCCCTGAGGTCATCGTTCGATTTACTCAATTTGAACAGATTGGTGTCTGGAATTGACAATTATGGGCAGGTAATTCACTAACTAATTAAATTACATATAAAAATACTTACTGCATTGAGACTTCCGTATTCACTACTTGCTTTTAAACCTCTGGCCTTATCTGATCCATGTGGTTTTATTTTCTGGAGAACCACTTGTCTCCTTGGCTTATGTTTGCTTTATTGTGTTCCTCTGTACCAGGGGTATACTGTGAAAAAACATCATTGCTTTCCATAAAGTAATCTCTTTTCAAATATATAAATATATATTTCTTCTGGTACAGTGACAGGAAGTGCTGGTAAATGTAGCTGTAGATGAATCCTTTTGTATTACCATCCTTTTGAGTGCCGAGCTGTCTATGCAAACCATCATAAATCGCTTGGCGATCACTTGACCACACTTCCTCTGAACGTTGTATATTTTTTCAGGTCAAGAAGTGGATCAAAAACATTCATGTGATTATACATTTGTGTTCCTGTCTTTTTAGAAATATCAAATCATAACATACTTTCTTTGCAATAATAAATATAATATTTTTAGCATATATTACTATAATGGCTTTTAGATTACATTGTACAACATGTGGTCCTACAGACTGTTGCTTTAAAATGTTATATATTTTATTTTTTTTCAAATGTTGGGGATCGTTTTTAGAAATCTCATTGAGTGTCCTTTTAATTTGCAAAATAAAATACTGCATTTTATCAATTTAAGGGTTTGCGGATAAAGATAAACTGGTGGTAGGTTAGTTTTTAACCCTTTCTTTAGCATTGTTGGCCTCTGTCCGTAAAAGGTTTACAGAATTGCTAAATGCTGTTGAAAGAAGGTACAGAGCTATGAGGGAGCCTTTTCCGAGCATCACTAGCTGAAATTAACTTGCTCTAGGCACAGCTTTTTGCACAGGAACAAGTCATCTAGTGGTATATACATTAACTGCTCTTTATTTGTTTTTGTTTTTTAGGGGAGAAATCCCTTTTTTTTGGAACCCTCAATTTTAATAACCATTACTGATGGAAACAAGCTTACCATTTCTTCAGGCGTTCAAGAAGAGGTGAGTACACTGCCTGTATTAGGAGGTATATCAATAAACCGAGTGGAGGCACTCATCTGAGAATGAACACCACCAAAGTAGGTTTGCTCTATAGGTCTGGTCGCCTACCCAGAGAGCATCCTCTTTTAGCTCGCTAGTGCCCTTCATAGGTAGAAATATATATCCTGCAGTATGTCAGTCTGGTCTCACTCGAGAGTGATCCAGCCCTAAAATACCAGGCAATTCTACCCTGAACAGAAGAAACGGAATAAAAAACACCTGTGATTATAAATGAGATTTGAATTTCTGTTGGGCCATTATAAGGCTTCAATTAGAGTGACTGGGTCTCCATAGGGCTTTAGCATTAGTGTTACATTTTTTTACATTGAAAATTGTGCAATATGTTAGTTTTTGTCTCAAAATATAAGATTACATATACTTTTTTAATACCTAAAAAATGAATTGTGCTTCCGCCCACACAGTCTGGCTGAGCATTTTCCTTGGTATGAAATGCACAATACGTAAAATCTAGTTGTTTGAAACTCAACAATTAATATAATGGCCATTTTTTTCTGTCTACTTTGTATCCTCCAGCTTCATCTTCCTCTAAATTCCCCCTTACCTGGAAGTGAACTCACCAAAGAGCCATTCCGTTGGGACCAGAGGCTGTTTGCACTGGTCCTCCGTCTCCCGGGAGCATCGTCTGTGGATCCTGAGCAGCTGGGGAGCGTCCCCTCGGATGAGTCTGCAATCACACAAATGTGTGAGGTGACAGGAGGTACACACATACTCAGTTTTATGGAATGTATGCGTCTATAAAATCAGTAAGTGATGTCAGGCTGGCTAGTTACATTAACTGAGGAAAGCAAAACCTCATATAGGTAAGAGATTGTTTCAGTAATTCAAGGGTTTACCGAGGTTTCAGACATATACAAGCCAGCCAGGAAATGGATTTCACATAGAAATATATGTATAATAACTGAATTGTTAGTTATTCGCCAGCATTAAAACGTTCTAAGAGCTATGGCTGCCTGTCTTCTGATATTTGTCAAGCGTTGCAATAGCGATACACTAGAGCATCTTATCCGTAATCTCTTCATATTTTATATAAATCAGTATGGCTTTGGTCTTATGTTAAGCCTCTGTGGCTGTGTGCATGTGGAACTTGATCATCACTGCTTGGCAACATGTACTACAACAACCTTTTTCCTAATTTATGTATTTTTCTGCTCTTCCGCAGGTCGTTCTTATTGTGTCAGGACTCAGAGGATGTTAAACCAGTGCTTGGAGTCTTTGGTTCAGAAGGTTCAGAGTGGGGTTGTGATTAACTTTGAGAAAACCGGTCCTGATCCTGCCCCAAATAATGATGGTGAGTGATATTCGTTTCCACTCTACTGCTTTCCCCAGGTCATCCCATTACTGTGGAATAAAAGTCCCCTTGTTTCCTTTTCCATTGTTAACATGAAATTAAAATTAAGAATGTTCATCATTTTGTTTTCCTACTTTATCTTTGTGCTAAATTAACATTTCTCAAAAATTACTGAATGACAGTTAGTTGAAATTTAATTTAGGTCTTTAAACAACAATGTTTGTTTAACTCTATCTGATGTCATTAAAGCTAAATGAAATTCTATAGTTAAAGGTAAAGCAGTATTTATTTATTTAATTTTAAACACGGTCAAAAAATCATAATTTTTTTTTTCCCCCATTTATAAAGTTTTTTTTAAAAACCACATACTATAAATCTGATTTCATGGGAGTCTTTTAATTTCAAGTTTCTTTTGTTTTGGTGGTAGACAAATTGGAAAGATGAATTGCATAGTACAAATATAGTCATGGGTTGGCATCTTACAACATGTATAGTAACTCCTGTAAAAAGGCGAAAGCTGTGATTCATATGACGTCTGCAAACTTTTCTGTTTTTGTAAGTGGATTGAAGTTGTCTAACTTGCACGCCAGTTTTAAGACCAGCACACTTGCAAACTACTGAACCCCAGCATAATTCATTAACACTGTTTAATGCCAGCTTTACTTACACTGCATAGTCAATTTTAGATCTATTTAGCCAAATTGTAACTTGTTCAGCTATATATTCTCAGAGTAAAAGCAAACTAGAGAAGAGGTCTTTTTCTGACCATGTATTTTTTTCTTATTTTTTGCAATTGGTGTAGAGGGACCACCAGATGCCATCAGGGCTATCAATTCTTTTGCTCCACAAGCGTGGCATAGCTGTCATAAGCTTATCTACGTGCGGCCGAATCCAAAAACTGGGGTTCCTGTTGGACATTGGCCAATTCCTGAATCCTTTTGGCCTGATCAGAATTCTCCAACACTGGTAAGTTCATTTTCAAGTCATGTTAAAGTCTTTGTTCCTAACAATACTGTAATCAAAATCTTAATTTACTCACTTATCACTTCCCACAGACCACTGCAACTCATTTCAAACTGAACTTCCCTTTACTATACTATTCCCACTCCAATCCATCTTAAATGCCTCTGCAAGGCTCCTATATATCAAAAATATTTTCTCATCTGCTTCCCCACTTTGCTAATAGCTTCACTGGCTTCCCATGAGCACTAGAATAAAATCCAGAATCCTGACCATTACCTACAAAGTAATCAACACTGACACCCTCCTACATGTCAAGTCTAACCTTCAACTATTCCCCGTAATCAATCTCTTTGCTATTTCCCACAGCATACATCTCTGTTTACCAATGCTTGTGCTGCCCGTAATAGTATTGAATCCTCTACTCCACTTTGTCAGCCTTTTCCTTGCTCTTCACGGTTTAAACTCTCTTTGAAATCCATTCAGTCAGGGAAGCCTGCCATCATCTAGTCAAACAAGACCTAGTATACATAGATCCTGATGCAACACCTTACCACCAGCAAACAAATGCCCTCCCCATTTGTCTCTAATACTCTAAACGATAACTTAGATTGCAAGCTCTTGATAGAAGGGGTATCTACACCTATGTAAAGATTTGTCATGGTTGTCTTGTGTTTTACTGTATCTACTGCACTAAGGAATATGCTTGTGCTTTTTACACTGATAGTAAAAGCAATTTTCCAACTCTGCAGTATTACTGAGTAAGGCACATACATATACCCTTTTTTTAAAGGGATCCTCTGCTAATCATTTAATAGCTTACATCCTCTAGAAATTAACCCTTTCTCTTTATCTTGTAGCCACCCCGTACATCGCATCCTGTGGTGAGGTTTTCCTGTGCGGATTGCGAGCCAATGGTTATTGACAAACTACCTTTTGATAAATATGAGCTTGAACCATCTCCTTTAACTCAGTACATCTTGGAACGGAAGTCTCCTCATACCTGCTGGCAGGTAGGTGCCCGACGTGAATGAAGAAGTCTGCCATGTTTTATATGCATGTATGCCGCAGTGGGATCTGTTGTTTTGGTACAGAGGAATATTTGTACAATGGGAATGTTGTGGTTAAAACTGCCAGTGCTTTTAGTAGGACTATTGAAAAGCTCACTAGTTTAGAAGGAAACTGAGAGAAAATAGCAACTCACAGTTAAGAATAATTGTATGAAAAATGTTAAAAACCTAATGATTTGTGTTTGTTTTTTATTTGCCCAATATCAAGTTTACATATTCAGACCCAAATTAATTCTTATTCTGATAGTTACTAGAATGAACATGTTGCTTATTGGGTAACTCCATATTAAACCCAGTGGACTTGTTCATTGTTTTATAAATGTTTTTATAACTCTGCCTTAGCATATACATTTCCATTTATCTACAATTAAATGGGGAAGTTGTAATAAAATAAAAAAATAAAAAACATAAAGGGAAGAAGTAGGATTTGAACCCAATTGCAAAACAAATGCCTTTTCCTTCTGCACTATATCTCTGTATGATAATCAATACGTATACAGGTCAGTAAAGCTGGAATTGAATCCGTGTGACAGTTACAGCCTGAACCTTCTCTCTTATTGTGTAAAAAATAAAACGTTTGAGTTAAATCTTCCCAAAGCACATGATTATGAACAGGTCTGGAAAATGTAGGGGTAATGTGCAAGTACTATCCTAGAGAAGGTTAACAGATAAGTGGAACGGTCCTCCAGCGGTAGGATCATACACTATTAAGGAATTTGAATGTGGGCTTTTTTGATTTTCATATGGTCTCAAATCTATGTTTATCTGTCTGGTTAGACTTTAAAAATGGACTCCACATGGAATGAACATTCTGGATCTGTGATGAATAGGCATGTTCCAAATCCCTCTTAGCCGAAGGATAATTGTTGCAAAAGTAAACATTGGTCAGTTTGCAGTAAAACACAAAATGTTACTTAAAAACAAAACAAACATCTCTGAAGTACCTGGTTTATGTCTTGTGACAAAGTCTTATCCAGTGTTCATTTAAACTACTTATCTGTGCTTAGTTGTTGTTTATTCGTTCAGTTGCGTCAGACTCTCCGTGACTCTGTGGGCCACATCACGCCAGGTGCATCTCTGTCACTGCCTTATTGAGCTCCATCAAGTTCATGTTCATTGCTCGAGTGACCTCATCTACCTATCTCTGCCTCTGTCATCCCCCGTCTACTTGTGCCTTCAATCTTTCCTAGCCTCAGAGCCTTTTCTAGGGAATCCTGCCGTCTCATAATATGGCCAAAATATTTGAGCTTCAGCCTCATACCTTCTTGTGAACAGATTCTTGATTTCCTGAAGTGTTGATTTTATTAGATTTTCTTGCAGTCCAAGGGACTCTAAGCAGTCTTCTCCAACACCGCAATTCAAAGGCGTCAATTCTGCGGCGCTCAGTTTTATTTATGGTACAGCTCTTGCATCCGTACGTTACTACTGGGAATACCATAGTTCAAACTATGCAGATCTTTGTTGATAGTTTTAATATCTTTACTTTTTACAAGCTTGTCTAGGCTTGCCATAGCTTTCCTCCACAGAAGCAAACGTCTTTTTTAATTTCATGACTACAGTCACCATCTGCAGAGATCTTGGATCCAAGGAAAATAAAATCGGTCACTGCCTCAGTTTGCCATGATCCTCTTTTTTTATTTTTTTTTTTTTTAACATTGAGCAGCAGGCCAACTTTTGCACTCTCTTATTTTACCCTCATCAATAAGTTCCTCCTCACTTTCAGCCATCAGAGTAGTATTATCAGTGTATCTGAGGTTATTGATATTCCTTCCAGCAATAGTGATTCCGGTTTTGGATTCATCCAGTCCAGCCTTAGGCATGATGGATTTTGCATAGAAGTTAAATAAATAAGGTGATGATATACAACCTTGTCGCACTCCTTTTCCAATCTCGAACCATTCTGTTGTCCCATTTTCAGTTCTTACTGTGGATTCTTGATCGACATACCTATTTATTTTTTTTTATTTTTTTTTTGAGGAGGGTGAGATGTAAATGTTTTTTCTTGAACTCTCATGCTTTCTCTATTAACCAACGGACATTGGCAATTTGATCTCTTGTGCCTCTAACTCTGTGGAACCCGGCTTGCACATCTGGTAGTTCCCGGTCCATATATTGTTGGAGTTGAGCTTGTACGCATTACCTTGCTGGCATGTGAAATGAGTGCAATTGCTCGGTAATTGGAGCAGTCTTTGGCACTGCCTTTTTTGGGGATTGGGATGTAGACTGACCTTTTCCAGTCTATTGGCCATTGTTGAGTTTTCCCAAATGTGTTGGCATAAGGCAAGTAACACTTTCACAGCATCATCCGGAAGAATTATGAATAGTTCAATTGGGATTCCATCACCTCCTGCAGCCTTATTATTAGCATAATAATAGGGCCCATCTCACTTCACTCTCCAAGATGTCTGACTCCAACTCAGTGGACAAACTATTGAGGTCATCACTGCTGTTAAGATCCTTCCAGTATAGATCTTCAGTGTATTCCTGCCACCTCTTCTTTATCTGATCTACTTTTGTTAAGTCCCTACCATTTTTGTCTTATCACACCCACTTTGGCATAAAAGGTGCTTTTTAAAATCCACAATTTCCTTGAAGAGATCTCTTGATTTATCCATTCTGTTATCATCTTCGATCTCCTTACATCTCTCATTATAGAAAGTCTCCTGGTCTCTACTTGCTATCCTCTGGAATTGTATCCTCTGCATTCAGTTGGACAAATCTTTTCCTATCTCTATTACCTTTCACTTTACTTCTTTCCTGGGCTACTTTCAAAGCCTTATCAGATAGCCAGTTTGACTTATTTTTTTTTTAACCTTTTTTTGGGGATATTCTTTGTTGCTGTTTCCTGGATTATGTTGCAAACTTCGGTCCAAAGTTCTTCAGGCATTCTATCTTCCATGTCTAGTTCCTTAAGTCCATTCATTGCTTTCACTGCATATTTACAAGGGATATTGTTTATTTTGTATCTACTTGGTCTGATGGTTTTCCCTCTTCTTCAGTTTAATTTTCATCTTTGCAATACGAAGCTCATGGTCTGAGCCGCAGTCAGCTCCAGGTCTTGTTTTTGCTGACTGTATAGAGCTCCTCCATCTTTGGCTGCAAAGTATATAGTCCATCTGATTTATATGTTGTCCATGTGTAGAGTCCTCCCGGAGGCTGTTGGAAGAGGGTGTTTGCTATGACCAGAGAATTATCTTGACAAGATTCTACTAATCTCTGACCTGCTTCATTTTGTACTCCAAGGCTAAATTTGCCAGTTATTCCAGGTGTCTTTTGGTTCCTCACTCTAGCATTCTAATCTCCTATGATGATAGTAACATCTTTTCTTGGTATTTTTTTTATTTTTATCCATGACGCGTTGAATGTCTTCGTAGGACTGGACAACTTCATCCTCTTCAGCATTTGTGGTTGGAGCATAGACTTGGGTCACTGTGATATTAAATGGCTTGCCTTGAATTAAAATTGAAATCATTCTGTCATTTTATTGGGTTGTAACTGAGCACTGCTTTGGCCACTCTTTGATTGACTAGGATGGTTACTCCACTTCTTCTGTGGGATTCTTGACCACAGTAGAAGATCTGGTGGTTGTCTGATGGGAAATGTCCCATTCCAGTCCATTTAAGTTCACTAATTCCCAGGATATCAATGTTTAACCTTGTCATCTCATTCTTGACCTCATCTAGTTTGCCTTGGTTCCTAGTTCTAACATTCCAGGTTCCTATTCCTTTGCAGCATCGTTTTTTCTTTTTCCCCTCCAGACACATCCACAGCTGGTTGTCCTTTCGGCTTTGGCCCAACCACTTCATTAGATTTAGTGTTACTTGTACTTGCCCTCTGCTCTTCCTCAGTATTGGGATAGACACATGCTCACCTTCCAGCACCTTTATTGTTATGTCTCTGGTTGTGCCTGTCCATAAAGTTTTCTTAGCAAAGATACTGAAGTGGGTTGTCAGTTCCTTGTCGAGTGGACCACAATTTGTCTGACCTCTCTGCCATGACTGCCCATTTTGGCTGAATCTACATGGTATAGCTGCCAGCTTCATCAAAGTACACAAGCCCCTTCACCACAACAAGTTAGCGATCCAGAAGGGGATCCTTGCTTCCTTGCTATCATTCAAAATTTGTGAGCACACAATAAGCTTTGGAACTTCTATAATGAAGAATATATCTCATTTTTCATGTTGTAAACATTTTGTAATGTTTAAAATATGATCTTTTAACTATTTCACTGGGAGGTAGCCAACAAAGCATTGTGTTTCTGGCTTCCTATTAAAGTAAAACTAAAGTGTCCCTTTTGATGCTTAAAGATCCCTATGGAGTATGTTTCCACAGAGTATTCGTCGTGTTATATGAGGAAAACATAACCTAATCTAAGGGGTTATTGTTTCAATAATTCAGGGGTTTACAGCTGTATCTGAAATATACAAGTCGGCCGGGCTAGTGAGGAGCCAGCCCCGGAGCCTGGAAACTGATTTCAGATATAAATATCTCAAAATGCCTAATACATAGGAGGCAGGAAGGTTTTATAGGATCCAGACGGCCTGTTTCTCAGGTGTGAGAAACTTAAAGGTTTATGGAAGGTTCCATGAATTTAATATTAAAATAAATCACCTAAGTGTGTGTTTGCATATTTTAAACGTCATTTTAAGTGCTTATAAAGCTCTTTAGTCGCTGAAATCTTCCAAATAGTCCCAACAAAGGTCTTCCCCAGCAGCTCATGCACATTGGTCAGTACATCTAGTACTATAGACATTCACAGATTGTCTCTCTGCAGTTTAAAAAAAATGCTTTTGGGAGTCTTTTACTGGCTATACATATAGTAACAATATAGACACTGTGTGCATGAGGTGGTGAGGGCAGACCTATGTTGGGACTATTTGGAAGGTTTCAGTGAGTAAAAACAGAAAACTAAATGTACTTTATTTTAATATTAAAATCAGGAAATCTTCCTTATCCCTTTTAAACAGAGATGTAGAACCTTTATAAAGATAAACCCTCCAAGTTCAGTGCAGAATGCAGCTCCTAGAGATAGATTGAAGATATCGCTATTTTTGTGCTGGTAATATAAAATATCTCCAGAATGGGATTAGTTACTGCGCTGTCGGACCTATGTAACAGAGTAAAAGAGATCAGAGCAGGATTACAAAGCAACAGGCATTCGAAACCGATCAAAAAAAACTACCCGAGTATGTGAGGTGGGTAAAGCAAAATGACCACAATTATTGTAGAGAATACACTGAGGACTGTTCTGACTTAATCTGCTCTAATTAATGTATTTTATAATAAGCTCAAAGTAAGAGGACTTGCAAGCAGTGTTAAGTAATATTTATGAAAGAATAAATAAAACCAGTATTATTTTGAAATAACACTCAGACTGAGGACAGTACTGCAAGATGCTCCTTGTACACACTGATTACTTAAGTGGAGAGGGCAGGGGGCATGGCAACGTTATTGGAGGTTTTTGTATGTTTGCCATTTTAATGTTCTATAAGCTTGAAATTCCTTTACTTATCCCCCAGTGATTGTAATTAGTCTCTAATGCACTGATAAACCTTAATATGCTTGTGGATTTTATTTTTTTTTGTCAGATAATTAATGTGTTTTTTTTCTGTGTTCATTTTACCTTTTCATGGGGTCTGCACTTGTTCAGATTAATTCTACCACTTGTTTTTATACTGAGAACAATGTTGATCATTTTTGCCATTTTTTATTAAGTGTACAGACCCCTAAGGAGTAGCACAAAAATAAAAGCATTTTCTTGACTGGAGGATCAGAAAGACTTCTTAAAACCTCCAATGTTTTCTGTAAGGTGTGTCTATTTAAAATACACAATTGATAAGAACATTTTTGGTCAATGTTTGTAACCTTTGTTGTGCCCCTTTCAAAGTCTGTAGTATAAATAACAAAAAAACTTCTGTTCTCTGTTTTTAGATATTTGTGAGCAATAGTGGGAAATACAATGAGATTGGCCAACCATTTGGGTATTTAAAAGCAAGCACCACCTTAACCTGTGTGAACCTGTTTGTGATGCCTTACAACTATCCTGTGCTGCTTCCATTACTTGGTAAGTAACCCGCTGTCTAAAGGTGAAAAGCACTGCAATCTGCTAATACTGCCAGGGATGTGTTATCTCGCTCCTTTCTAGAAAATTGTGTCGCTGCATCATTTTTAAATAACTCTGAAGAAAAACTAATACAGGAAGGCTCCCTTTTTGCAGTCCACCATGGCTTTTGATCTTGAACTAAGAAACCTTATCCTCAAGCCAGTTGTCCTCAGCAGTTAAGATTATGGTTTGTAACTGAATGCTACTTATCTGCTGCAGGTTAATTCTTCTGTTAGAAGGGTAACGTAAGTGCAGGTAAAGGGCTGAGCATCTAGGTCATCTCTTGTTATGACAGATGGCTTTTTATAAACACACCTCCTTGAACTAAATATAATTTTTCAAATTAATAATGTCTTCCTGAAGTATTAGGTGATTGTCCATCTTTGTCCCAGCACGTCTCACATTCTAGGTAGAGAGCCATGTTTTCATCTGGTAGGTTTTCTAAACCTCTTGTCTAGAAATTAATTTAGCAAAAAAGACCACTATGTGGAGATGACATCATACATAGTCTAATCATATGGTATTGGTAGATATTCTGCAAGAACCTCTTCTATGTTACACACTGCACCTCCCTCTGGATTAATACACCTACCGGATGAAAGGATTCCTATCAACATGGCTCCCAAAACACCAGTGTGAATCTTGTGCAAGGAGGAAAGTGGGAAAAAAATCAGCACAAACAAATCATTTTATTTTTTTTTAAATGGCAATTAAATTGCCAAATAAACCTTGATAGGACTCATTCTTCAGTATTCATGTTGAGCGCTAATCATAGGTGCAATGTGTAAAATATGTTTAAAGCAACATTCAGGTTGTACCAAAAGTGGACCCCTTGCTCACTGTGCCTTAGGGAGTCATCAGCTGCGCCTCACTGACGGGAGGCTGAAATGTACGTCTGGGGTTTGCTGTTTCTCCTGTTCAGGGTAGAATTGCCTGGTATTTCGGGGCTGGATCACTCTTTTGATATACTACAGGATATTTCTCCCTGTGAAGGGCACAAGTGTGCTAAAAAAGGTTGTTCTCAGAGTGGGTTATTCTGTCCTATTCAGGTTAGTTCATTCTCTGATTTGAGCACCTCCTAACTTTTTTGTTTGTGCCAAAAAGCTCTAAGAAATTAAACGCTGTATACTTCTCTGACCAGTTTAGTTGTTTGTGGCAATCTTGTCAGCTGATGGTTTACCAAATTGTGGTCTTTTGCCTTTACAGCAAATCTTATTTGCATCTTGAAGCAAACATGCTAAAACATTAGTTCCTTTACAGGAAATATTCTATGACACGATGTTAAGAAATCTATGCACATGTGCCAGATACAAAGGCACACACCGGCCCTGCCAACTTCCGCACCCGTCTCTAGTGCGTCTCTTCAATGTCCTTTTTTATAGAATTAAACTTGTTGGGTAATCGCAGCGCTCCCTTTTTTAAAGGGCTACCTGTCATTTTTACTCTGTGTTAAGACAAAAAAATAACATAGAACGTAGACTGCAACAAGATATAGAACAAGGCTTACATTTTTGGGCACCAGCTCACAGGATTTGTGAAGCCCCATACAATAAGCTAGAATTGAAGAGATTGAATTTGGGTTTCTCAAAACCAGAACACTTGCTTTCGGTGATAGAATAGGGGTCGATCTATATCTATGATGGAGACGGTTGTTCAAGCTGGAGACATCTCCTACTGGAAATGTAGATCCCATGAGCTATAGATGGATAGATAGATAGATATCCATATATCGATATATCCAAAAATCCATCCATTGCATGAAGTAAACCTTTAGTAGCTTACAGCTTTGGATGCTCGGATGAGATGTTTCCACAATATGTGTCGCCATTGAACAATTCCACTTAATTTGTCTTGCAGATGACCTGTTCAAGGTGCACAAACTGAAGCCAACTCTCAAGTGGCGTCAGGCTTTTGACAACTACTTGAAAACGATGCCCCCTTACTTTTTGTTGGTAAGTTATTTATCCTGTGTTTGGTAACATAAAGTGCTTTACATGAACATTGGATGTTTTGTACTGAGACATAGAAGCTTTGTTCGTGAAAAATGTCAGACTAGATCACAGTTTAACTAAATTAATAGTGACAACGGCACTGAAGAACTTCACAGGGAAAAAATGGATCCAATTGTTCATAATATTCTGATTATGTAAAAGACTTTATGACTTAATCATTTTCATTAAAGTTTAAAAAAATATATAACCAACTTGGCATTTTCATTAAGAACTATTTCTGTTGGAGGCATTTTCTGACCTACACTGTAATGCTGTGGATACTGATAACCTTTGTCACATTAAGATTTGCAGCTAAAGTCCTGCTAATGAGTCTGGGTCCTTTTTTTTTATTTTTTATGTGAAGCTGTGGATAGCTGTACTGCTAAAATCTTTACCAATTAAATTTATTTTTCATTTTTTCATCTTAAAAATGTTCTCCTTTTTATTTTAGCCACTAAAGAAAGCTATGCGGATGATGGGTGCGCCAAATCTGGTATCCGAGAATCTGGATTGTGGTCTTAGTTATAGTGTTATATCCTATCTGAAAAAGCTGAGCCAGCAGGTAAGTAACATGTATAAGAACCTAAGAATAATAACCCTGACTATCCACATAAACAGTTTCCAAGTGATTAAACACTAAATTTGAACCCCTAATAGAGAAGAGGGACATGATAAGAATCAAATCACCATTTTATTTCAATAACATTAATTCAACTATTCACCCAATAGGAATATAACATACAATGGTTGACTGTAACATTAAATCAAACTATATATATATATATATATATATATATATATATATATATATATATATATATATATATATATATATATATATATATATAAATTAGTAAATAAAAAGTACATCCGTGTTCACATTTGAATGTCTAAAGCAAGTAAAAAAACCTGCTTCCAGCTCAGAGCTCTGAGAAAAACAGTTATTACACTGCATTCTGGGAAGTTGAGCTGGGACACACAAATATGGCCACAAATATATATAAATAATACATTTCCTAGAAAACTGTATATGTAAGGCTACTAATCCATTCTGACCTGCTTCATCTATGTATAATATTACAATAGTAAATAAATTATTGGTAGGATCTATTAGGCAAATTAGCTGAATAGCGAGTCTTCAGAAGATTGTGATCCGGGGTGATGCACAAATCACTTAATACTGGATTTTGCATGTGTTATGTATCGCATCACCAGCTTTTTTTATTTTATTTACTTTAAACAAGAGCGGTTACCAATTATCAGTTTGTGTTTTTAAGAACATAACTGTAAGCCGAAAACATGTTTACAAATACTATTCCAGATACAGCAAAGCAAACCATTTAATGGAGCATGAAGCTTTTGTTCCCCCATTTTATTCCTTCATGATTGTTGGCAGAATGGCAAGTGTAGCAAAGACTTTATTATATTTAGTGAATAATCTGGAAGTTTTTGAATATTTAACCCATTCACCTCTGTTCGTGTCAGTATTTTCCTCTACAGTGTGAGGGATTTACTGGATTTCAGATTATTTGGAGGATTAAGCATTCACTTCATGTAGTTCCTCTTGTAAAGGTGTTGTGCTATTGTTTTACAGATAGTACATTGTTTTAATTTTTGTTTCAGACTAAAATAGAGTCAGAAAGAATAATAGCTTCTGTGGGGAAGAAGCCCCCCCAGGAGACGGGAATTAAAGTGAAAAACAACTCCACCCGACTGTCTTTGGTTCACAACAGAGATTTTAAACAGCTGCTGCAGGGGATCTCCGGAGAAACACCCCTGCGGCTGTCAGAAATAAACGTGAAGGAGTTTGCTGGCTTTCAAGTAGGGCTGCTAAATAAGGTGAGTGACTACAGATAAGGGCAAATAGAGGTTATTTGGATGGATTTTCTTTAAGACAAGAGTATGATGATGATATGTGTGTGTATATGTAGGTAAATGTCACGACTAGACTTCAGTTCAGGAAAAAAAAAATGTTGCTTTTATTAGACCCTGGAGGTGTCCATTATACTTTGGTGAACACTGTATGTCTGAGAGAGTTTGTTATTTCAGGCAGAATTTGCTTCATTTTCTCATGCAAGCTTTGTAATTTTGAGCATATGCAGGGGAAATGGGTAGTTTTCAAATACAATGCAGTAATGAACAAAAATATTGAACAATTAGGAGCCAGACAAGGAGCCTGGAAGGAAGCCATTACTAGATATACATTATATGTTGGAAACATATTTAGGAGTGAAAAGTACAAACGTAACGAGCACTGGCTCCCAGGAAATTTCCACCCTCTGTAATGTTAAGTGGATAAAATGAAAAAAGATGTTTGTATTCTACATGTAAACCGAATCTTCAAAAATGTAAGATTTTTCTCTAAAAATCCCCCATGTGTTTCCTTAGGAAATGAAACCTCAGACCTACAGAAACGCGTATGACATTCCACGGCCAAACCTGCTGGATCAGTTGACGAGGATGAGGACCAATTTACTGAAAACTCACAAACTCATCGTTGGACAGGATGAAGGTAAAGTATTGCTGTTATTTAGGATGTCCAGAAATTGATCATCTGCCGGTGAATATTTACCAATTTACAGGAATTATAATGAGAGTATATCCTTTATGACAAGTTGTCGGGACAGATCTATTATAAAATAAAGTGACATAGCAACAAACCTCTCATTTATATGTGTACGTTTCATTCCTACAATAAAAAGTATAATTACAGCTGGATTTTAAGATCCATTATTTAGTACATCTACTCAAAAAAAAAAAAAAATAGTATTTATGCAAATATTCTCTTTACATTACTTTTTTTTTTTTTTATGGTCTCCCACACTCCTCATCAATGGCATTAATTGGCTTTCATAGTGGGGTGGTGATGAAATAGAAAATAAATACTTACGATAATCAACAAACTGGGCATGCATATCTTTCTTATCACCCACTGTGAAAGTTAGTTAGCAGCCCTTGATAAGGAGACTTTGAGAGCAGGAGGTCCTATATAGTAACATAAGAGCACACTCACACTCACACTTCATAATTTCATTATTTAACTTGTAAATGCCTCAATGAATGTTTTAGATCAACATCCGTGTTTGTGTTTGTAATAAGAATATATAGAAATTGTTCACTCTCCAATAAAACTGAGAACAGACTGTGAAAAGCAATAAAAACAGCACGGTGCTGGCAGGATCTTGACTTGTTTATTTTGAGTTAATGTGCAGGACATTAGTGAATAATCTGGAAGTATTTGAATCTTTAACCCCTTCACCTCTCTTCGTGTCAGTATTTTCCTCTACAGTGTGAGGGATTAACTGGATTTTAGATTATTTGGATTAAACATTCACTTCATGTAGTTCTTCTTGTAAAGGTGTTAATGTGCAGAATGTTTAAAAGCAAAAAAAAATAAAAAATGCTTCCGTGATGCAGATTTTTTTTTTTTTTTTTTATATATATATATAATTAAAAATAAATATAGCCTTTAACTTATTTTTAAATCAATTATCCTGCTGAGGAATATACAGTTTTTTTTATTTCTAGTGATCTACTGTGTATGGTGGGAGGAGACTTTGAATATACAGGAAGTTTACATCTGCTTAAAGGGAATGTGGCAGATACGTCTACCAGTACATTCATTAACTCTAATGCAATTGTCATTAGTTTACAAGGACACATCTTGTTGAGAGAGAGAAGCTGCAAAAAGCTCAGTAAAGAAAATGAAAGCCTGCAGTATCATTGCTCATTATCAAGTTTTTTTTATTTTTTTATTTGAAAAGAACATGTAGGAAAAAAATCTTCACAGTGGGCCTCTAAATCTCTTTACTTTAGATAGAAACTGCGGCTTAGAAATGTGTACTGCAGATCTGTTTGATTTCAGTCATGGCACCTACCTCTGCAATCAGTCAGAACAATGGCTTGCAAGTAGTATGTAATACAATTTTTAATTCATTTTTACAGCAAACCTCAAAGAAATAAAGGCTAATGTATATTTTATTCATTTGTCTCTTTGTATATGGTCTTACTCTCGTCTGCCAGTTTTCACACCAACCCAACTTTCTGCTCCTTTCCAGATTGTCTGCACAGTGTCCCTGTCGCCCAGATGGGTAACTACCAGGAATACCTTAAGCTGATGCCTTCCCCTCTTCGAGAGATTGATCCAGATCAACCAAAAAGGCTTCACACGTTTGGCAATCCATTTAAGCAGGATAAGAAGGTACAGTGATATATTGTTGTGTAGTTTGTTTCCAGAAGCCTATAGAGATACTGTGGATCCTTGAAGTCTGTTCTGTGTAAAGATGGGCTCCACAAAATAGTTAACTTTTAAATGTTTTTCTATTAGCGGGGTCCTGGAAAAGGGGTATAATGGGAATTTGGATTTGTGTGAGTATTTTGTCCTGTGAAATGGTATTGTATCCTGATTTGTAATTTCTTAGTAGAGTGTGTAGGCTTCCAGTGTAGTTGTTGTGAGACATTGGAGACGCATTTTTACCCCAGTTATCCTTCATCTATAAGTATTGCAACCCATGCAATGACTAGTGGATCTCCTCCCTAAATATATCACCCCTCATTTGTGACTTGTCTAGAAGGATTATTAAATTATTTATTCTTTTTCTGGACATTTTTATATCATTGTTTATAGATTATCATCATTTTTTTTTTTTACTGTGTTATTTATATTAATACGAATCTCATAAAACTCAGTGCCTTATAATATTCTAACTTACATCTCTTTGTGTTTAATAGGGTATGATGATTGATGAGGCCGATGAATTTGTTGCTGGGCCTCAAAATAAAGTCAAACGTCCTGGAGACGCAAACACACCAGCGTCTTTGAAGAGACGGCGCAGTATGTCTCCCCTGCTGCTCAGGAGGCCACAGACGCCACCCATCATAACTAACCATGTTGGAGGAAAGGGACCTCCTCCAGCCCCTGAAGTCCCGTCTACACACAACCTGATCAAGCCAATCCCAATACACAAAGGTAGGGCGCCAAGACTTGGCTGTCCACTAGTGAACATTGGAAACTTTAACAAGTGATAATCAAACCTAGCCTAAAGTTGCATTAGGATAAAATACCTTGATATAGCGAATGAACAACAACAAAATGATGTTTGTGCGGCCCTGCACCCAGGGCTGCCGAAATATGGTCTACCCACTATACACAGCATGTGCAATAACTGTATCGCCATGCTTCATCCGTCAGAAACATGGTGGTATAATATTAAATTTGCCATGAACGGTTATCTAACCACTATGTGCTGTTATCTGCTATTTTTAGTAAATTATGTCTTTCTGTAGGTTTATTTTGTACGTCTCCTGCTTGCTGGATTGTTGCCTGCTGCCTCGATTATATTTGTTTTCACTCACATTGTCACATCAGGGAATATAAGTTAAATGCTGATAGGTCTCAGTGACTCCATATTACTTCATCACACAAAATCCACAAACGCAGTTGGAAAACGAATTGGTGGTAAATGCTTTGAACACAAATTGGGGAATTTATATGAGGCCCGGCAGAGGCTCCAGCAATCACCTGGACCTAACCCCTGGGAATGTCTATGGGTACATCATAAAAAGGCCAGTTTGAGATTATTCAGAGGAAGGAAAATATATTGTACATATGCAACTATATTTATTTTTATATACTGTAATTACACTTATTTAATATGTTTCATTGACCGTACACATTTTTGAGTAATAAAAAAAACAATCCTAAAACTATTAAATTGTTTAGTTTTAATTTAATGCCGCAAAATAAAGCACTTTTCTAAAAGAGTGTCCTCTAAATATACAGCTTCAATGAAGGTATGGCTCGTAAAATATAATGTCAATTTTACATTTTCCATATTTTAGCATATTTTATAAGAAAGTATTTTTCCATACTTTCTTATATTGAGAACACAATTTGCCATTGACAAAATTATGTTATTTGAGAGCTATCTCTTTATTTTGAGTGTTTTAGACAATTTCAGTGTAATCAAAGAATATTGTAGCCAGATGCAGCATTTAGTCCTGGTTTAGGTATTCTATACACACGTATACTTGTCATTAAAGTAGTATTTATAGAACCACTGTAGATTAGCAAAGTCTTCACATGTTTGTTAATGTTAGCTTGTTGCATACTTCACAACTATTTGTCATGTGCATAATAACAAATTTGTGAAATTTTCATTTTAGCACTTTCATGTAATCTGCCATAATAGTCCTACTTCATTTTCAAGGCACAAGGGGGCAGTTATAAAGCAAAGTAAGAAAGGTTTGCAAGTATAATTGCAAGCTGCCTCTACTGAGTGTATGTGAGGGAAGGGGAAGATGTTCTATGCTGAAATCCTATCTGAATCCACCAGTAAATCAACAAAACCCTCCCTCTGTTCAACCCGCAGGGTTTGTTTAAGATGCAAGCATGGCATCCATCAGACCCTAGCAGTATTTAGTAAAATAATTTAAATCATGCTTTTATGTTCATGACTGCACAGCTGCTTATGTTGTTAATTTGTCACAAATTTCACAAACATATGAAGGTTTTCATAATTACAGATGTCTTCCAAAACCATTAAAATAATAATGGCTGCAGATGATTTCACGCTCATCAAACCTTTGTGTATGTCGTGACGTGAACAAAAAGGGGATATTTTATTGTATGTATTTTATATTCAGGAATTCTTTCCGTCTTACTTTGTTTGTATGTTGTTTACACGTGTAAAATAACTTTGGTTACCATTTGGGTTTGTTGGGTGTGAAAGTTTAGAATAAAGTGGTATTTTTATAATTTGTTTTGTCTTTTGAATTGATTGTGTCATTTTTTAATTTTCCAAATGCCCCCATTCCCCGCCCCTGCTGCTTAAAAAGATACTGCCGCCACCATTTTTATGGTACATTTAAAAAAAAAAAAAAAAAAAAAAGTAAAGGCTCTTGGCATAAAAATAAGCAGACATAAGTAGTTTTTGAAAAAAAAAAAAAAAAATATATATATATATATATATATATATATATATATATATATATATATATATATATATATATATATATATATATATATATATATATATATATATATATATATATATATATATATATATATATATATATATATAGGGATACCTTTTTTATTGGACAAACATTTGTGACATGATGGTGCGCTGCAGTGATGGAATAATGGAGTCTTACAAGTTATCGTGGAAAGTTAATAAACCAGCTTTTCTCTGCTGCTTCTTTAGAGATATAGTAATGTCACACATCTTCTATTGTTTAAGATACTTTTTTTATATTAGCTGAACATTCTCTTGCGGACAATATAAGTGTATTAATCCTGAACACATTACATAGTATCCTGTAGCACAGCTCTACTCTCCCTCTGCATAAGGCAGATGTTAGAGGTTGGTTTCATTGTGTTGACTGTCGGAGTGGGGAAAGCTTTTTGTATAACCAATTGGATTATCAGTCCGCCACCATGTGTACAGAAGACTAGATTTTTAATGGTTACATGAACACCCATTTTCTACATATGGGGGGGGATTTTGAGTATTTTCTTGCTTTTAAAGACTGCAAAATGTTACTTGGGTTTCAAGATTAAAAAAAAAAAAAAAAAAAAATGCATTCTAATTTCATTATCCAAGTCCAGCAATCTTATTTTTAATTAATTGCATAAAGTGACCATTGAAATTAAAAAAATATTTTCAGCCAACCATGCCATGAGAATCAAATCTTACACGTAGAATCTGCAAAATGTAAGTTTCTCTAAAAATGCTTTTATGCCAGGCTGACACAGCTGCTGATATGGTCATAATTCACAAAGAGGAAGTTTTTAATTCTAATATTCTACAATAATTTTTGTATAATAATAGCTTGTTACTTTCAGCCTCAAAATGTTTTATAGGAACGGTTTTAAGTAGGTTCATTTCTATCCTCCTTGTAAGTCGAAGAAGCCCCCAGAGTAACAGCTTTTTACCTTCTGGAGCCTCCCCCTATCCCTGTCCCTGAGAGCTGCAGTGTCCTAAAGCTTTACGCTGCTGATCTGTGTGTTGGAGCATCATCAGATACTGTGTGAAGACCCTCTCTTGTGAGTGTCGGTTTAGGTCACAGCTGTGAAACATGGCACCCTATATGATGTGGAATATCCTCTTCCTTTCTGTTCTCTAAGTTAAGACTTTGTTACTCTGAGGACATTTTAGAAATACGTGAAGTGTACATTTTATCCTTGTCAATAAAATGTAGTTTCTTAAAACATTTTATGTAAAAATAAAAATGTCTAAAGAAGCCATTATTTATTATTATTATTATAATAATAACAGTTTAGACATTCACAGAAAGCTGCAGAGTGAGTCATATTAGAAGTTATCACTTTAAAAATACATAACTTCACAGGATATTTTATTTTTTGTACTTCTAGATGCCAATAACTCGCTGATTCCTGAAGGTAACGGAGAGAAGCCAGAGAATTGTCAGTCCATGGAAAAGCCTGTGGATGGTCTGCCGTCATTAATGGTGCCTGCTCTGGTTGATGATGATCTGCTGCCTAACGACTATGATGCTGTCTCTGATGAACTGAATTGCTTAAGTGAGGAGAACTTGGACCACAAGCCGGTTAATAATGTACTTGTAAAGGAGCCCTTGGAAAATGATGTTCCTATGGAAGATGGTCTGGGAACACAGGAATGCTCTTCTGGAATACTGCTGCCAAACTCGTTAAAGGAAATGCAAAGTATCATTGATGGGACAAATGCAGATATTAAAATCAGAGTCATGAAAGAGGTCCGCAAGCCTGGGAGAAGTAAGTTGGAAAAATATTTTATATTTTCACAGCTTGGTGTTCAGTCAGTTACGTGTGGTGCGGAGGACGGTGGGTAGGGTTTACCAATTGGTGTTTGTAACATGCCAGCATATTCTGTAGCGCTATACATAGGTTAAGTTCAAGGCAAAGAACAATAGCAGTATTAACGCTTTGCAAAGGATAGAGAGCCTGGGCTTTTGAGCTTAGAATCCAGTGTCCATAGTGCTTTCCCCAAAGCACCATGCATGATTGAAAACTCGCAAACTTAAAATCTAAAGGAAGTAGTTGCTCTTTCAGCTAAGCTTTCAAAACTGATGACTGAACCCTCCCAAGTGGAGAGCGATTTGGGCTACAGAGATAAAAAGCACTTGTGGGATCCCACCAAAGTCCAAAGCATCTCTAAAGTCCTCCTCATCCCTACTCCGAACCTCATAGCCTCGGTTATGTGTGTTCTATTCATTTTAGGAAACTTGAGAATGCTCAATATTTGATTTTGTTTTATGTCCAGGGTTATGGTATTCACTCATTCTTTAACCTTTTTTTCTCTGTAAATTCTCTAATTTCTTGGATATACCGTTGATGAGTTAATAATTAAGATATGTTTTTAAGATTACAGGCACTGTGAAAGGTGAAAAGTAAACCTTTTTCTGACTGAAATCTATTTCAGTTTATAGTATTTATTTTAAAATAAATTGCTATAAAATGTTTTATTTCCACCAATTGTTTAAATAATTAAATGTTTTATTCGCTCATATTTTCTAGCAATTGATTTGCAAAAGACATTTTTGTTTAATTAAAAGTTCTATTTTCACATTTCACAGTGCCTTTATTTAAAAGCTAAACTTTTTTTTTTTTTTCTGTTTATAGTTACATTATTGTATCTTTACTGTGGATTTAATTCCACTATTCTGGCTATTTAATTTTTTTCTTATTCAATAAACTTTTCATACCAACTGTCTACTTTTAGTGGCAGTTATTGTGTGTAAATTTTTTTTTTTTACAAACAGATTTTTATAAAGACATTTTTCTAATAAGATTTTTTTTTTTTTTTCAGATTATGAAAAAATCTTTACTCTTCTTGAGCAAGTTCAAGGACCATCTGCATTACAGAAAAAGTTTATTGAATTCACAATTAAAGAAGCAGCAAGGTTTGTGAGAAGCCGGTGATCGCTATTGTCGGATGTAACCAATATTCAGATTTTGGATACCAGAAAATAACCGAATTAGCTAAACGGCGAAGGTAAAAAAAGAAATGGCTCCAGTAATATTAAATAACCATGTTTTTATTTGTTTTTTATACTCCACAGGTTTAAAAAACGAGTGTTAATACAACACCTAGAAAGAGTTTTATCAGAGCTGGATTCTAATGGTTTGCCAAACAGCGTCAATCACTTCAACAGCAGATAACAGTGTATCTGGGGGAAAAAGATGGACCAGGGATGAGTTGTCACAGAAGAAAGGAGACACGGTGACCTCCTTCAACACCTTGCCCCTCAGGACACTTTCTGGCCAGAGTTGGAGGACATGCAACAGAGGAGAAGGTTGCAGAAGCCGAGCACTGAGCTTCAGGGCTTGCTATGGACTGTGAGGCTTTATCTGTGTGGAGGGCGCCGCCCGCTCAGCAGGCTGGACATAACCATTGGTGGCCCTCCTACAGGTGATGAACTTACTCATTTATCACTATAGACCATTCCTATGCTAGAGAAAGCACTTGGGGGAGCGAGAGGCAAAGGTGACACAAGGCAGTGTGGGGACCTCTGAATGGTGCAGTTGTATGAGGTAGCTAGTGCCATGATATAACCTCCTCATTCTCATGATAGGTTGTATCAGACACTTACAGGGAATGCTATACTGTGTAAAGACAACCCTGTGACTATCACTTCCAATGAGTCGCTAAACTATCTACCTCAGACTCTCTTCTGTTTTGTCTACAGACATTAAGAAAGTGCACCTGAGACTCCCCAGGTCCCAGCCTTCTTTCATCCTGTGAACAGGACGGAGACTCTCCAGGTGAACTTGCACTCGCTGTGCTTTGGAAGCACTAGAAAAGGAGCTTTTCTTTTTTTATTAAGAAAATGTGTATTTACTTTTAATGTTAATACAGAAAAATAATATTTTGAACAGTATTGTTATGAGAACAGTAATTTGTGATATTTTAACTTGTATAAAGATGTTTTTGGAACTTGTACATAAATATATTATATACATATATATAATAAAATGTTTTTTATTAATTTTTAATTGGAGCAAAATCTCAATAAAACATTCCAGTGGTGCTGCTGATCATGAAGGAATGGAAGGGTTAGGGCAAATACATTTTAATACAAAATCTTAAGTTCTTGATATTCCAGCACTTCCTATGCAAAGTATGATGCAGAAAAAGTCTTGTTTCTGGAATGAAGATGGCAATAGAGTATCATAAATTGATTCGGTGAAGGGTAATGTTAGTAAATTTCCTACATATAGAGGAAAATTAAATGGGGGATATATATATTTAATATATATTCAACTAAAATGCTTTTTTCACAACTTCCTGACAGCACCCATTCTTTCCTACAAGCTTTCTGGTAATTTCATTCTATATTCAAGAAGGGGGATTAGTAAATTTAAAAATTCACTGGTGGATTTGGATAATATTTTACCATTGGATGCACCCCCTCCCCACATATGCACAGTATACTTGCTTTTCCTAATCTTCAGGGTTTTCCTTTAAGGCGGTTACAACCCTGCTTTTAGCAGCCCCAAAATAACTTCTTAATCCATTTTGCACTAGATAGGAGTTGTTTCTGTTTAAATTGACAACTTTTTGCTGTTTGATCGCATAATGATCAATGTGAAATATCTTTATTGATTATATGATTACTTTAGCAGATTACAGAATGCTAGAAGTAGTCACTGGCAATTAGGCACATTATAACACTTTTGTAGGGTCAGGCAATTCATTTTTCGATTTTTCACCTCAAGGACTAACTGACAGTTTTTAAATTCAGATTTCCATTAGTCTTACTGAAAGCAGGGAAAGTTTCTGCTACAATCAAGGTTTTGGGAAATTCGATTGCAGAATATTTGCATACATTAGGTCAGCTGTTCTCAGCAGTTGGTCCCAGGCCCTTTTTTTTCCTTTTTGAAATTAAATGAATGGGGTAAGAGGCATTTTAGTTTAGGGTGGCTGAGTGTCTAAACCTAGCTTGGTGCAAGGAAGACTGTTCAGCATATACACAAAGCAAGACTGTGGAACTTAACTGTACATGGTTGTTACGACCCAGAGTTGAGGGGCTATGTGCACCTCCATTTTCTCCCTCTAGGTTGTGCCCTTCTGTGTTCAATATCTCAACACACAGCAAACCATTTCAGATCAGGACATCATTCCTGAAGAGGCACGCACCATCGGATCCTTTTAGTTAGAATAAAAGAAGAACACATGCACCTTTTGTGTAATGCCAACAGACTTTATTTTTAACAGATATAGTTGTAAAAAGTACCAAGGACCAACCCCCATTAGCTTCTCCCTCCCACTCCTGGAACAACAAGACTCCCAATTTGGTTTATTATTTCATGGCCTTCTAACCGGACTTCACATTCCTTGAGGGTTAACCCCTTCCAGTCCATGACACAAAACTTTTATAATGGGGGAAAATTACACTGCACTCTCTAATAGAATGTGGTAAGAACATGCTAAGATATGACACTGAGCACACATGTTAATTTTAATAACCTTGGATTTTAGCAATCCAGTGTGGAAAAGTCCAAAATAGTAGGGTTGCTTGTGTGGTTCAGGGGGGATCCCAATATCAGTCATGACAATGGTGATACAATTGTTGCTGCAAAATACTTTCAACTAAATACAAATTATTACAATCTGGGTGTATAGGATTAAAATTATAGATCGATAGTGGGTGAGTATTAACAAAGAAAAGAAATAAAACTGGTCTGAGAATTGCACAGATAATATTACACCCTTCAATTGCACTACCATCTATCATTTTGCAAACCATGGCAGAACATCACTTCTCTTTTATGCTGCCGAAGTTCCTCTGTTTCACCCTGTATCTTGACACACTTTGGTTAATGGATCCTACCCATACTTGTTTCTACTAGGAGCTGAACGCACCAGTCAATCAACTCTACTAACTGGCCACGTGAAATTGTTCATTGGCCTCAATATCTATGCATCTGCTTGTGGTAGAGCTTCAAGGAGTTATGCAAGGAATAAATCAAAAATACCTAGAAGACTCAATAAATTTTTTCTCATATGATGAAGTATCTGTGTGATGGCACAGTCTATATCCCTAGATGCTTTTATCTGCCACTTGTGACAATGTGATTACAAATGCCAGAATATACACTGCAGCTGATTGGTGTGAAAGCCGCTATTCAATAACATACACTAAACTAGAAATGTGCAAATTAAAATAAAAATGTTTTGGGAGCTAGAACACTGAATACCTATAAAAGTTCAGTATCACATTTAAAATTAATAAAAACAAGGTCCTCTGGAAAGCAATTTATGCTTCATCTGTGAGACCGATTGTGGTTACAGCCCTGGGAAATCTATATTCTAAATTCACAATTTTGCTAATTAAGTGGCCTGGGCCAAATTCAACTTGTCAATATATGCTCAATGTTTGCTTGCAATGTATAATTTTCACCTACTGCTCCCAATTTGTGAGTTATCCTGGCAGCCGCCCAAAGCTGTTCTCAAGTCCCTGCATCTACCAAATCTACGCCTTTGGATCTCTTAACATGTTTTAAAGGTAATACTTGTTTATTTGGCCTAATAACATAATTTGCATGCAATTATTCCAACCAAAAACCTGGTTTTGCAAATTTAAACACTTTAACCCTTTCACTGGCAGAGGGGTCTGCAAATGCATTGCCACAGCACAATAAACCAAAAGCTTTCAATCTATTAACAAAAGAGAAATCTGAAGCTGGGTTTGTGGCATTTTCTTAGCTGTAATCGCACTCCTGTATCCTCATCCTTGATTAGTCTTTTATGAGGCAATTTCAAGATTTCTGTGGCAGCTCCCATGTGTAGCAATGGTTTGTAAATGTGTCTTGGGAGCTTGGTTATATAATTGGCATCAGAGACATTCAGCAATAATTGCTTTAACCGGGACTACAATGCAGAGACTTAGGACTGAGAATCCTTATGTGAGGGTCATGGCCAACAAGATTCCTGTTGTATTACAACCAAAATCCTCTCTGATGCTCCGAGCTCAGTGATGCTCGGGTCTATTTGGAGACTTCATATAGAGCGCCGTCTTTACTTATTTCCAGAATGACTCTGGCTGCATGAAAAGCAAAAGCTTTGCACCCAGCCTTGCCTTAAAGAGGGACCTCTAGAAGGGCTGCACATTCTATGATATCTTACATGAGACAAGTCACAGCCCCTAGATGTAGGGGCAGGAAACGTGGTACACCCTGGCTATAAAGGGATCTCCCATGGCAACTGTACTTCTGTCCTACGGTAGGTAGGGTGGATTATCGAGACTTGACCAGACAATTGGTTTCCCCCGTTATGAGCCACCACCATGCACGTTCTGTAGTGAGTTGGGCTATGGACACAAGTTTCTACAACCGCTATGCTGAGTGGTAAGCACCACTAATCGATGGTGCATTGGTTGACGCTACCATGAATAATCCCCAAAAGGGTGGTCATTGGTGAAACATGGTTCTTGTCTCATATGCTGATAAACTGGGCCCTCACATCAAAGTTGTGCATAATATGCTGTAAGGCACCAGCATCAAGTGGGTGTGTGTGTGTGTGTGTGTGTGTGGGGGGGGGGGGGGGGGGGGATTGTGACAACCACCACATGCTGTGCTATGTATTACACATCCACAGAATTAAAGTAGTAGTATGTTGAATGGTACGATGCCTTCACAGTTTTGGCTACTGTGTTAGTTCTGTGAAGTTTCTCTTATTCCTATGGTGGAAGAGGTGCATGGTAAAAGCTTTCAGAAACATTTGCGTCTCAAGCTATGCCTGTCTCTGTAGCCACCGCGAGGGGAGCAGTACTACCTGTCTGCATTAGATCTGAGATCAGTGCAATGATTGGGTAACTGCAGCGCCCCGGTGCTATATGGTGTGATGGTCTACACAGCTCAGCACATTGCCTGCATTGTTACTGGGGATCCATAGACATGCATGGTGCTCTAGATGTGGTTTCACTCTCCATCACAACAATTCCTCTTCTAGGATCTCCCAGAAAGTAAGGTCTGCCCTCAGAGGGGTGGGTATCACACTCAGTACCTCTGTTGCTGCGGCAGCCAGAATGTCAGCTAGTTAGTGAATCATATGCCACTTTATAGCAGACCTATTTATGATCTTGATTCTTTGTTTGGTTCAGTTAGTAAACAAGTCACTATCCATCCAATCACAGTAGTAGGTCACGTCCTTTAGAGATCTTCAGAATTTCCCGCTGCTATGCCAAAGAAGTCCAGAAGATACAAATAGGAGGTGTCTCTGTGAATAATGCACCTCAGATTGCATGTGGCCTCACTCCTCAGTAGAAATGCTACGGGTGGCATAGTAAATTCTGTGGTTCAGAATTCAAAGATCCAATGGTCTACCTGCTTTCTCCTTAATATATACATTTTCTATGCAAGAAGAAAATACCAATGGTTAACTTTTATCACAATTTAAAGTCCTACGGTACAGAAGTTTTTAGTTAGTGAAGACCTTGATTTTGGATGTAAGTTCACTAACTAAAAACTTCTGTAAAAAAATATGCTATGCGCTTATATAAAGCCCTATTCAATTGGCTGAATCGCAATGTAATAAGGCTGAAAATGGCCAACAAAATCAAATCGGTACAACACATAGCCAGAAAGTTCAGACACACTTTCCATCCTTCCAGCCGTCCGCTCTGTCTCAAAACAGCCTCAATCCCACCAGACCCATAGGCCAAGTTTCACAGACTATCCCAAGGAACTGAAATATAAACTCTATGTTCTTGTGCCAAGTTTGCCAAAAGATCAGCATTCGCACAGATTGTGAACAGACAGCACCTCTCTTGTAGCTGCAACTCAAATCCTCCAGATTATGACAGGTCCTTTCGAGACCATTTTCTTCATTATTATGTTCAAGGCAAGCAGCGTCCTTGGGAGTGCAATCCAGTGTGGAACGTATTAAGGACCTTCTTGATTCTTTGCTCAGACAATGATTTGCACCTTGGTAGAATTCCACCTCATCAGCCATTCATTTCAAAGGCAGATTTAATACATTTACAGATGACCTCACTAATTCTCCATTCCATACGAGATGAATGGAAACTACATTCTGAAGTGTTAGAAATAATGTTGAAATAATGACACCTTGGTATAGATCTCATGGCCTCAAAAACAAATTCGAAACAACCAGAATTACCAACTTGCCTACAGCTTCCAACCCTACTCCCAGGTTTATTTAGAAGATCATTAAAGAAAGAGCAAGTGTAATCAGGATAGCCCCAGCTTAACTAATATGGGCTTAGTTTTTAGAATTTTTCTATATATCTCGGTCTCCCCTGTTTTCTCTACTAAGGATGTACAGTTTGCTGTGTCAGGGGCTTGTTTTACACCCAAATCCACAGAGTCAGAGCTCCACCACTTTGAATCAGAACCAATTCACGACAGGCATCTCAATGTCATTCCGAAATGTCTTCTCTTCCGCTTAGTTTATACTATAGTTTGCACCAGAAACTTGACATTGCCAATAATTCAGTGATGGAGATATTGGATCTCCTTTAAGTAGGGTTTGATAAAGGATTGAAACCACAACATTTCTGTCTTGGGCACTTTTCTGCAACAATCAATGGACAATCTGAGGCTCAAAAAAAATTCAGTAAGGTTGCTTCTAATCAGAGACCTTCTAACCCACAGCAATATACACAAGGGAATCTCAAATAGGGATCTTTACAGTGTAAGTTTGGGAATTTTTAATCTTGCAATGTGCTTTAGGGAAAGTACTATACGTACTAGATTCTAAGCTCAAAGACAGGCCCTGCCCGTCTTTGCAATGTGTTAATATTGTTCTTGCCTTGAACTTAACCCACGTATAGCATTACAGGATATGTTGGAGCGTTACAAATAAACAACAATAATAATAATAGAGCACTTACTCATCCTTCATTTCAACCTCTTTATGTGACTTGAAAAACATGACGGCTGTTTTTAGTGGTGTTTACTTCTGCTTTTGCGAATCTGTGAATTTATAAGCGTTTTAAGTTGGAACCCCTTTTTTGGATATTTGAGAAAAGCTTGTTTTACAAGCTTCAACCAAACTCTACTGTATGTAATTCCCCATGTAATATTACTGTGTTCTGTGTCATATTTAAAATTAATTAATGTGTCAGTATAATTAATGTCAAGTATTCACCCCCCTTGGCATTTTTCGTGTTTTGTTGCCTCACAACCTGGATCTAACATGGATTGTTTGAGGATTTACATCATTTAATTTACAGAACATGCCCACAACTTTGAAAAAATGCTTCACAATAATAAAAAAAAAAAAACAACAAATAGGGCAAAATAACAGAAAAAGTCAATGTGCATAACTATTCACCCCCCTTAAGTCAATACTTTTGTAGAGCCACCTTTTGTGGTAATCACAGCTCCAAGTCACTTTGGATAAGTCTCTATGAGCTTGCCACATCTTACCACTGGGATTTTTGCCCATTCCTCCTTGCAAAACTGCTCCAGCTCCTTCAAGTTGGATTGTTTGCATTTGTGAACAGCAATCTTTTTAAGTCTGACCACAGATTTTCTATTGGATTGAGGTCTGGGCTTTGATTAGGCCATTCCAACACATTTACATGTTTCCCCTTAAACCATTCAAGTGTTGCTTTAGCAGTGTGTTTGGGGTCATTGTCCTGCTGGAAGGTGAACCTCTGTCCTAGCCTCAAATCACGCACAGAGTGGTACAGGTTTTGCTCAAGAATATCCCTGTATTTAGCACCATCTATCTTTCCCTCAACTCTGACCAGTTCCCCAGTCCCGGCTGCTGAAAAACATCTCCACAGCATGATGCTGCCACCACCATGTTTTTCTGTGGTGATGGTGTTCTTTGGGTGATGTGTTGGGTTTGCGCCAGACATAGCATTTTCTTTGATAGCTGAAAAGCTATATTTTAGTCTCATCAGACCACAGCACCTTCCCCCATACATTTTGGGAGTCTCCCACATGCCTTTTCACAAACGCAAAACGTGCCATTTTGTTTGGCTTTCTTCTGGCCACTCTGCCATAAAGCCTAACTCTATAGAGTGTATGGCTTATTGTCATCCTATGTACAGATACTCCAGTCTCTGCTGTGGAACTCTGCAGCTCCTCCAGTATTTCCTTAGGTCTCTGTGCTGCCTCTCTGATTAATGCCCAACTTGCGGGGTCCGTGAGTTTTGGTGGGCAGAATGTCTCTTGGCAGGTTTGCTGTTGTGCCATGTTCTTTCCATTTGGGTATGATAGATTTGATGGTGCTCCTGAGGATAATCAAAGATTTGGATGTTTTTTTTATAACCAAACCCTGACTTGTACTTCTCAACAACATTGTTTGGGGAGTCCCTTGGATTTCATGGCAGTGTTTGGTTGGTGGTGCCTCTTGCTTAGGTGTTGCAGCCTCTGTAACCTTTCAAAAAAAAGTGTGTATATGTAATGACAGATCAGGTGACACTTAGTTTGGACACAGGTGGACATCATTTCACTAATTAACTGAAGGTAATTGGTTGCACCAGAGCTTTTATATTGACTTTATAACAAAGGGGGTGAATACATACGCACATGACAATTTTCTGTTTTCTATTTCTAAAAAATAGCTTTATGTGTATGTATATATATATATATATATATATATATATATATATATATATATATATAACACTTAGACTTTTGTGTTCTGATCCATCACATAAAATTCAGATAACAAAACATTGAACTTAAGGCTGTAATGTAACAAAATAGGTACAAAGTCAAGGGGGTGAATACTTTTGCAAGCCACTGTATTTGGTTCAGATGTGTAATTCCCAGATGTTTTCTACCACCCAGCCACCTTTGTCCCTCACCCATGACCAAAGGACCGGGCATACTGTTTTAAACTAGTTTTTCGTTGCCCTTTGGGGGTTTGTAAATGTAGCAAGGGAAAGCCGCCGCCGCCCAGCCCCCCCCCCCATGACAACCCATATGTGCCAGATCAATGAGGTCAGAGGAGGGAGTGTGGGTTCTGTGTTTTTTGTCTGTAGTTTTTATTTTAGTGAGTTGTGTTTGGAAGCAAATAAAAGCAGTTCACTGCTGAGGTATATAGAAAACCGTGTCTTGTACTGTATGTTACTGGATGGATGCAGTGAGGTACTGAGAGACTCTGTAGGGTTCTGCTGGGGTAGGTTTGACTGTAACAAGTCTTATTAAACCCCATAAGAATAAGCAGATCTGGAGTCTCTTGGTGGCCTTGAAGTGCTGATTGCTGATGAAAGGATCCTGATCAAGCCAGGTATGAGGTTGCTGGTTCCGATATTTCCAAGAACCCAAACGGTGCTTGGTGATAGTAAACCTGTAATTTATAGCAGGTTGCCCTGGGCTTGTATAGCCCTTACCAGCTTGGAGCGGCACAGTCCCCCTTATGATGCGAAAGCTCACTCGAGAGCACTGACTGCCTCTTGGGCTAGATTCTCTAGATTAGATCTGCAAGACTGCAACATGGTCTAGCCAATATAATCTTGAAAAGCTGTCTTTGCTGAGGACACACCATTCAATTGCAGCCAATCCAGTTTCTTGATCCAGTCTGTGATCTCATTTTGTTATTTCTGATGTTTATGCTGCCTGAAAGACTAAGAAATTGAGAATTGTGTCACTCATCAAATTATGTCACCTTGAAAGCATGCCTACTGCCATCTCCTCAAACAGGGCTGTGCGCCAAATCAGGTGCTTGAATCACCTGACCAAAAACAGCCTGGGGAAAAGACTTCTTTTAGTATCTTCGTCTTTTTCTGTGGTAGCTGTAAGATTACGCTTAATTTGAGATGGGAAATTTATCATTTAGGCAATACCATTTTTAGGCAATCCCCAGTTTTACCTATAGAGAGCATATATGTGTAGCATGGAATTAGTTTTAATGGCCAATTACAGATCCCATTATGGCATATCTTGTGATTTTGATTATATATGTTGATTATGTGAACTCAAAATGTATGTAAAAGACAAGCACACTGAATGTAACCAGGAACTGCAGTCAGATACCCTATTACTCAGCTATCTGCCCACATGATCATATTGAGTGTAAAAAACTATAGCAACAATGGTATTTTTCAAGAGCTTCACAGCAATTGGTACACACAATGCATATAAATTAACTAGAAAGAAATCTAATCGGCCTAGGATAACAAACGTCATCAATTCGGCACCAGTTTCAAGAAGGAAAACACTTTTCATGTTTTCAACTACCTGATGACGTCAGCAGAACTAGAAGATGTAAGCCTTTCCTCTTTCCCCATTCTCTCTGTAAAGAACAAGATATGGTCCAGGTCTGGATGGTGAGGAGCATTACTTTACAGCATTCATTACATGCAATAAAAATGAAATGTACATTTAAAAATATACAGTTAGCAATTTAGCAGTTCTTAGTCATTTTAATTTATATTGCATTTGTATCATAAAACTTACAATTCAACCTCTTGAACCCTTGCCCCATCAAACAAGGAGATTAACCAAACTTTGTTACGGGAAAAAAAAAAAGTCGCTGCAGCATTGTTTAATGTTTCAAAGGTAAGACATCTTTCACAGCATAGTTGTAGCAATAAGTTACACTGCATTGCTAACCCACAATACAGTCCTTTTCTTTAACAGTGTACAAAGTGAGTCCTCTTTTATATTTTATAAAGTCTGGAAGATCAATATAAATACTGCTCCAGAAAATTAAAATACAAAACAAAAAAGAAAAAAAAAAGTGTTTACATCCCGGACTCCAGTTTATTACAGTGTCCTGTTCTATAATCTGTAAAAATCTTTTTATGTTTTTTTTTTATAATTTTAACGGCGCAGTGGTTCTAGTTTCCGTAGCTTCAGAGAAGAGTTGGATATCAAAGAGGCTTGGTTTGACTGAGATTCTTCGGACTCCGGAGATTGGAACATTACCTTCCCACGATGGTTAAATACATAAAATGACGGATGATTTCTCAACGTGTCAAATGTCCTTTAAAGAAGAACAGAAAATATTTATTAGATCCCATCACAGAGAAATGGCTGCAAGATAAAGCAAATACAGTGGTATCTTGTTTCTCAACCTCCTCAGAACTCAACATTTTAGATACTCAAAAAACCTTGTGCTCATTGAGTTTGCTGAAACCAATTTACATTAGTCCTTATGGGAGTTTGTTACTCAAATGGTCTTCCAGAACAGATAAAGGTTGAGAAAGGAACTACTGTACATACATTTGATTTAGGGTTCCAAACAAGTTAGTGAAGCTGTCCAGTTTGTGACATGTTTCGTTTGGAGAAAAGCTTAAGTGACTTTTTTTGCGATTTAAAAGCTTAATCTAGGTATTAAACATAGTAATCCAAGTACGCCATCATGTGACTACTCGCGTCTCGGTATACTCCATTTAAAATTAAGTACAATACATGGAAAAGGAGGTGGGTAGGGATTAACTTGAAATGACCACTTGATTTAAATATGTCCTTGGTGTACCAAGACAGACATTTACAGACTGGAGGAGTAAAATGCATTTATTTTTGTAAATGGTAAATATCAGTAATACCACGTATAGGCAGTTTTGCGTTTTATCCATTGATGCAACGAGCCAAGTCATTACCGGTCCACAGGCTTATGCGTGTAGCTCTAATTTAATGTTATGGAAACCGCAAACCATTTAAAAAGTCAAAACACAAACTCTAGTTAGAAGGTTAAGCAAAAAAAAAAAAAAACTATTATCAGTTAATCCAATTATTACAAAGATCAGAGAGCTAAAGATTAAACTTGGACTAAAAGTCTTTTTTCAACCTCAATTACTATGTAACAAAAGGTTTTGTGAATATTAAATGTATAAAAACAATGTTATTGAAAAACCTGCAAAATACATGCTGCAAATAAATAAAACATACTTATTCTTTAGTTCCGACGTGGCGTCCATGTCTTTAAATTCACCAGCAATATGTACTATTCCATAGCAAGTTACTACAAATGCCAGGAGCGTTTGAAGAACAATCTGAAAATACAGTCAATAAAAGAACAGGTTTTTACACTAAAGTTCAGCAGTTTGCCATATAGAAAATGCAGATGACGTTATAAAAATCTCTAAATATACAGGGGAAATTTAGTTTTACGAATACTTTTTGGGCATTTCATGACAACAATGATGAGGCAAAAAATACTTGCTTCCTCTTTCTACTAATACCAGTTTTTATTAGTAGCTGCCGCTATTCATTTTAATCTTTGTATTATAGGCTGAGAATATATCCTGAAACTGCATATCCCAATGGAAAGATTCAGCAACACAAACCTTAAACACACAATCTATTGCCAGTGGTAGGAACAGATAGGTATCCTTTAAGGTTCTGGAAATACCCCATAAATGGTGCAAAACAGCTGAATATTGGATCTAAAACCAAGTGCCACAGTTCAGGCTGATGAGGAAACCGTTATCTGTCAAATTATAAATATGGAAGTTTGAAACTTTTCAGTATTGAATAAATGTAGTTAGTGAAAACACTGGAATTTGTAACTCCTATATACTGTATAACCTGCCTTGTGATAGGGAGTAGATAGTCAGCACTTTGGAGATTCTGAATTCAATTATAATAAAGAAATACTGTACTATGTGCCGAGTATGCACCCTACCAATACTCTCAATGGATATTATGTACCGTTAATCCATAATTTATAGCATGTAGTACAATTTAAGCTACTAATAACCAAGAGCTACTAAACAATTTTCTTACATCTATGAGTTGGTTCTTATAAATATCCTTACTCCTGAGTAAGTTACATAAAAGTCAGTCTCTCCTTGGAGAAATTACTGTATATATACTGCCTAAGGCGTTTAACCAAGTAGGTATGGAATTTCTCTTTTTTTCCCCCTATATAAATTGTATTCATTCAATGCAACTCTAGTAGGGATCACATACTCTCTTATGCTCTCCAACATAGCAAGAGTGATTTAGGAATCTCTTTCCTGTTACCTCCTGATCCCAAGACCCCTATTACAATTTATGTACCTACAAATACGAGAGTCAACTATATATGTCTGTGCAGAACATGTAAAGCTATTTTATTAATTACTAGCAAAATAAAATAACTACACACATGTTTTGCTATTAAACCATGCCCAGATTTGAACAAAAATGCATCATACTTACATCTATAGGTAAAGTTTCATCTTCCTTTTCAGTCAATCGCATGTAAGAACGATCTACAAGTCAAAACAGGCGAGTTACGAATAATCAGTTGTGACCAAATACCATGTAAATGGACCCATAATCAAATCAAAACAATAACCATATATGGCACAATCTGGCGACTATAAAATGGATTTTAGAGACATGCAAAAAATATATTTACATAGTAATTTAGGTTGAAAAAAAGACTTTAGTCCATCAAGTTCAACCTTTTTAGATCTCCTCTGACCTGCAATATGCGGATTTATTGCTAATTGATCCAGAAAAAGGCAAACAGAAAAAATAAAACCCAGTGAAACTTTGCCAATTGTCTCAACAGGGAAAAAATATATAAAATTCCTTCCTGA
Source organism: Discoglossus pictus (assembly GCA_027410445.1). Taxonomy (NCBI): domain Eukaryota; kingdom Metazoa; phylum Chordata; class Amphibia; order Anura; family Alytidae; genus Discoglossus; species Discoglossus pictus. Next base: position 57,250,675 of record CM050168.1, read on the forward strand.
CCCCAGATACTGGCGATCGGATCCATTCCTGGATCAATACTGCCTCTCTATCCAGGTTAGCCCTTAATGCCCGTTTTATTTAAAAATATATCCAACCCCTTTTTGAAGTTGTCTATCGAATCCGCTGTCACCACCTCCTTTGGTAGAGAATTCCACAGATTAACCACCCTTACTGTGAAGAACCCTTTTCTTTCTTTAAGGTGGAATCTTTTTACTTCTAATCTCAAAGGATGTCCCCTTATCAGTTGAAAACCTATTAGCACAAAAAGTTCCCTTGACAAAGCCTTGTATGTATGTATTTATACAAGCTTATCATATCCCCTCTTAGACGCCTTTTCTAGATTAAATAAGTTTAATTGTGTTAGTCTTCTTCACAACTTAGCCCCTCCATTCCCCTGATTAGTTTTGTTGCCCTCCTCTGTACCTTTTCCAGCTCTAAAATGTCCTTTTTATGAAGTGGTGCCCAAAACTGTACTCCATATTCCAATAGAGATTTGTATAGTGGCAGAATTATATTTGCTTCTATACCCTTCTTAATAAATGCTAATATTGTATTTGCCTTTGCAGCTGCTGCTTGGCTTTGAGCACTGTTACCTAGGTGGTTGTCCACAAGCACTCCCAAATCCCTTTCAATATCTGAAACCCCTAGATTTGCTCCATTAAGATTATACACTGCATGGCTATTTTTCCTTCCCAGATGCATAACCTTACATTTATTCGTATTAAATCTCATCTGCCACTTAGATGCCCATCCTCTAATTTATGTAAATCCCTTTGGAGGGAAAGTACATCATTATCTGATTTAATTACCTTGCAAAACTTTGTGTCATCAGCAAAAATGGAGACACCACACTCCAATCCCACTTCCAAGTCATTAATAAATATGTTAAAAAAGGAGAGGACCTAATACTGAACCCTGACGAACCCCATTTACCACATTAGTCCAATCTGAGTATGTTTCATTTACAACAACCCTTTGCTTCCTGTCTTTTAGCCAGCTCTCAATCCATGAGCAGATATTTACTGCAATTCCTGTATCCCTTAGTTTGCTCAATAGCCTCCCATGTGGCACGGTATCAAAAGCCTTTGAAAAATCAAAATAGACTCCATCCACTGAGTTGCCTTGATCCAGATTCCTACTAACCTCCTCATAGAAACTAATTAGGTTTGTTTGACATGACCTATAAATCCATGTTGGCTCCTACTTATAATCCTGTTCAAATACACATATTCCTGTATATTATTCCTTATTAACCCTTCTAACAGGTTTCCCACTACCGAAGTGAGACTGACTGGTCTATAATTCCCCGGATTTGCTCTTGCTCCCTTCTTCAAAATAGGTATCACTTCTTCCTTTCTCCAGTCATCTGGTAGAGACCCTGTGCTGAGTGAATCTTGAAAGATTAGATATAATGGTTTGGCAATTACAGAACCCAGTTCCATCAGTACCCTTGGATGTATTCCATCAGGACCCGGGGCTTTATTAACATTTATTTTTTCCAACCTCTCTTGGATTTCTTTCTGCATTAACCAGTTATTTGGTGAAGGTAGTGTAGCCCCATTATGTTGCGGTGTCCCAACCACTGGTACCTCCCTTGTGTATACCGAAGAAAATAACCTATTTAGCTCATCTGCCTTTTCCTGGTCACTAATTATAAGACGGCCCGTGTCACATTGTAATGTTCCTATAGCTTCCTTCCTCGCCTTCTTCCCATTAATATACTTAAAAAATATTTTAGGGTTAGTCTTACTCTCTTTTGCAACTAACTTTTCATTTTTTATTTTAGCCAGTCTAACAGCGCTTTTGCAAGCCTTGTTGATTTGCTTGTACTTACGTAAAGCAGTCTCTGTCCCCTCTTGTTTGTATAATTTAAATGCCTGTTTTTCACTCCTCATTTACTTGGAAAATAAGTCATTATTTTGTACCTTGTCTCTCTAAAGCTCTGTGCACGTTGATGGCGCTATACCAATAAAAATACAAAGAAACACAGCCGGTGTAAAACCCCGTGCAAAGTCTGTGCCATCCAAATATATTTCTAAGTTTTTGATTTGCAAGTATAAAAAATATGCTACCAGCGCTGTGAAAGAAAAGTATATTGCTTAATTTATTCCCATTATAAATCCTTCAAACAATTTGATATTTCAGACGAATTTTGCAAGTCCCCAGATGTATATCATTACATTTGTGATCAGAAATAAATAAAAAGCCATGAAGGGAAGTCGCTGCTTTAAAAAAAAAAAAAAAAAAAAAAAAAAAAAAAAAAGCAAAAGCAATTGAACAATGTGCTTTGCTGATCAAACAATAAGGATCCCAATGCTCCTGACAATTTTAAGTGTTGTATTCATAGTGTATGTAACATAAATACCAGAGATCTTACAGTCTCACCCATTTAGGTAACTGCAATCCTTGAGGAATTTGCTACAACCAAAGTTAATGATTAGTGTATGGGGTTGCACAATACATTCATCAGGATAGAACAGCATGCGGGATTTGAGTAGCTCCTGTGCCTGGGGAAGACAATAGGCACAGTCTCAAATCAGGCATCAGACACCCTTCTCCCCCCCCCAAAGACGGTTCCAGAAACGGTAACCCTTCCCTTATTCTTCATAATTTCAACTTCCTACTTGTGCTTTTTTTTTTTCTTCTAGGGGACAAGCCAATCAATATTAACCGGTAGCTATATAATAAACAATAGACATACCTAATGGTCGTTATAATGATATAATAGGCCCAATCACCCAATAGCAAGAGTAAATCTATTGCATAGAAAAAAAAAAAAGAAAAAAAAAGACACTCAAAATAGCTATTGAGTTTTTCTCCCAGGAAACTAGTCGTGCCATGGTAAAGATAGTAACAGAAAATTATTAAAAATGCACTTTTATGGATCACCATTAAAAATATAAAAACTAATGTGTAATAGATAAACAAATGGCTGCCCCAGGTATGATATAGGATATTAGTCCAATTCTCACTGAATAATATTTAAATAATGTGCTTCGATCTGTGACATGGCGATAGTAGATAACTATTGAATTTAATTTTGTATTGCCCTTGATTTGAGACTGTACCCCTCCCCCTCTCCTAAGGAGCTCTTGATTGGACAAAATATTAATAAACTACTCCATCTTCACCATAGGAAACCGTTTGTGCTCCAGTTAGGAGTTCTAGATTATTATTTTCCAGGTCTCACGCCACAATATGATATTGAATAGAAACATAATACTCATACAGCCCTGTGTAAGTGATCTGTATTATTCATTCACAAGGTCCTATTTAATGTAATAATATTCATTCCTAGATACAGTCTCACTACACATGGAGATAACATACATTTTATACAATGTTCTATTTTGGGCCATGTTATGCCTTGCACTAGTCATTCACAGGCTCTTTGTCTCATTCCACACGGGTATTTGACATGTTATAGGAGGGCCTGTTTTTGTTCTGTATTATATATTCATGTCACACATACAACTTGTCTCATTCCACACAATACAGTGCTCTATGGGTCACTTAATGCTGTCTTCTACATATATGCACATTATCACATTCTACATATTACAGTGTTCTGTGACTTTGTTCCATTTAATGCTCTTTCATAGGCATGGTCTTGGACACGACAATATTCTGCGTTATGTAGAAGCTTCTAGTGGTTTTTGTTTAATTTAATGTCCTGTATAACCCACTCCCAGGTCACACGTATCTCCTATCTCATTCCATACTATGGTATTGTACATATAATACAATGTTCTGTATGTTTTTGTCCCATGTAATGTCCTGTATATCTCATTCCCAGGTCTCACACACACACACACACACACACACACACACACGAGCAGTGCAGGCTTACCAAAAGTTGTTGGGAACGCCGAAGCGAGGGCCGCAGTTGTGGCCAGGAAATGAGCTCCAAAGGCGCTCATTGCGCTGGTGGACATGAGCGCCACAGCCGCTCATCCCGAGACACGCAGGACTTACACAAAAAGGTGCTTACCCCAATTTAGCGGGGCTCGCGAAATTACGGCCCGAACTACTTGGGACTTAGCGACGGACATGAAATTATGGCTTGCAATAATACGCATTTCACGGCCGAACCGCAAACACACACAAAATATGCCTCAAATGTACTTACACACAGCTCAGGGGGAGTGCCAGGGAGCCTGTCAGTGAGGTTGCAATTTAATGTGGGACATATTTTTGGTATTTTTTTCTATTGAAAAAAATCGCCACAGCAAGAAAAAATGGCGAGCAATTTTTTTTTATTTTTTAAACAAACCGAAAATGAGGCCGAAAGACGGAAAAGGCGTCTGAAGGACGGAAATACCAGCCCTAAGCACTAAGACGTAATGCTAACAGTAACACTAAATACAAGGCAGTAACATTTAACTCAAGCCAGTGACACTTAACCCGAAGTAGTAACACAGGGAGAGAGGTTCGCAATGGGCGCCAAGGGTGCTCAAGTATGAGGCCTATCCGACAAAGGCGCTCATTGCAAGCCACACAATGAGCGCTGAAGGCGCTCATCTTGGGGCTCGCAATAAGTGCCAAAGGTTAGTAAGTTGTTGCTCGCAATGAGCGCCAAAGGCGCTTATTGTGAGCCATGAGATGAGCACCTAAGCTGCTCAGAGGGGCCATAACATCACCTTCACATCCCCTATCTTATTCCACACCATGATATTGTACATATAATACGATGTTCTATGTGTTTTGTCCCATGTAATATCCTGTATATCATCCCCAGGTCACACATATCCCCTGTCCCATTCCACACCATGGTATTGTACATATAATAAATGCTCTATGTGTATTGTTCCATGTAATATCCTGTATATCTCATCCCCAGGTCACACATATCCCCTGTCCCATTCCACACTATGATATTGTACATATAATACAATGTTCTAGGTGTATTATTCCATGTAATATCCTGTATATCTCATCCCCAGGTCACACATATCCCCTGTCCCATTCCACACCATGGTATTGTACATATAATAAATGCTCTATGTGTATTATTCCATGTAATATCCTGTATATCTCATGCCCAGGTCACACATATCCCCTGTCCCATTCCACACCATGATATTGTAAATATAATACAATGTTCTATGTGTATTGTTCCATGTAATATCCTGTATATCTCATCCCCAGGTCACACATATCCCCTGTCTCATTCCACACTATGGTATTGTACATATAATACAATGTTCTAGGTGTATTATTCCATGTAATATCCTGTATATCTCATCCCCAGGTCACACATATCTCCTGTCCCATTCCACACTATGGTATTGTACATATAATACAATGTTCTATGTGTTTTGTTCCATGTAATATCCTGTATATCTCATCCCCAGGTCACACATATCCTCTGTCCCATTCCACACTATGGTATTGTACATATAATACAATGTTCTAGGTGTATTGTTCCATGTAATATCCTGTATATCTCATCCCCAGGTCACACATATCCCCTGTCCCATTCCACACTATGATATTGTACATATAATACAATGTTCTAGGTGTATTATTCCATTTAATATCCTGTATATCTCATCCCCAGGTCACACATATCCCCTGTCCCATTCCACACCATGGTATTGTACATATAATACAATGTTCTATGTGTATTATTCCATGTAATATCCTGTATATCTCATCCCCAGGTCACATATATCCTCTGTCCCATTCCACACCATGGTATTGTACATATAATAAATGCTCTATGTGTATTATTCCATGTAATATCCTGTATATCTCATGCCCAGGTCACACATATCCCCTGTCCCATTCCACACCATGGTATTGTACATATAATAAATGCTCTATGTGTATTATTCCATGTAATATCCTGTATATCTCATCCCCAGGTCACACATATCCCCTGTCCCATTCCACACTATGGTATTGTACATATAATACAATGTTCTATGTGTTTTGATCCATGTAATATCCTGTATATCTCATGCCCAGGTCACACATATCCCCTGTCCCATTCCACACTATGGTATTGTACATATAATACAATGTTCTATGTGTTTTGATCCATGTAATATCCTGTATATCTCATTCCCAGGTCACACATATCCCCTGTCCCATTGCACACCATGATATTGTACATATAATACAATGTTCTATGTGTATTGTTCCATGTAATATCCTGTATATCTCATCCCCAGGTCACACATATCCCCTGTCCCATTCCACACTATGGTATTGTACATATAATACAATGTTCTATGTGTATTGTTCCATGTAATATCCTGTATATCTCATCCCCAGGTCACACATATCCCCTGTCCCATTCCACATTATAGTATTGTACATATAATACAATGTTCTATGTGTATTATTCCATGTAATATCCTGTATATCTCATCCCCAGGTCACACATATCCCCTGTCCCATTCCACACTATGGTATTGTACATATAATACAATGTTCTATGTGTTTTGTTCCATTTAATATCCTGCATATCTCATCCCCAGGTCACACATATCCCCTGTCCCATTCCACACTATGATATTGTACATATAATACAATGTTCTATGTGTATTATTCCATGTAATATCCTGTATATCTCATTCCCAGGTCACACATATCCCCTGTCCCATTCCACACTATGATATTGTACATATAATACAATGTTCTATGTGTATTATTCCATTTAATATCCTGTATCTCTCATCCCCAGGTCACACATATCCCCTGTCCCATTCCACACCATGGTATTGTACATATAATAAATGCTCTATGTGTATTATTCCATGTAATATCCTGTATATCTCATGCCCAGGTCACACATATCCCCTGTCCCATTCCACACCATGATATTGTACATATAATACAATGTTCTATGTGTATTGTTCCATGTAATATCCTGTATATCTCATCCCCAGGTCACACATATCCCCTGTCCCATTCCACACCATGGTATTGTACATATAATACAATGTTCTAGGTGTATTGTTCCATGTAATATCCTGTATATCTCATCCCCAGGTCACACATATCCCCTGTCCCATTCCACACTATGATATTGTACATATAATACAATGTTCTATGTGTTTTGTGCCATGTAATATCCTGTATATCTCATCCCCAGGTCACACATATCCCCTGTCCCATGCCACACCATGATATTGTACATATAATACAATGTTCTATGTGTTTTGTGCCATGTAATATCCTGTATATCTCATCCCCAGGTCACACATATCCCCTGTCCCATTCCACACCATGGTATTGTACATATAATAAATGCTCTATGTGTATTATTCCATGTAATATCCTGTATATCTCATCCCCAGGTCACATATATCCCCTGTCCCATTCCACACTATGGTATTGTACATATAATACAATGTTCTATGTGTTTTGTTCCATGTAATATCCTGTTTATCTCATCCCCAGGTCACACATATCCCCTGTCCCATTCCACACTATGGTATTGTACATATAATAAATGTTCTATGTGTATTATTCCTTCCAATATCCTGTATATCTCATCCCCAGGTCACATATATCCCCTGTCCCATTCCACACTATGATATTGTACATATAATAAATGCTCTAGGTGTATTATTCCATGTAATATCCTGTATATCTCATTCCCAGGTCACACATATCCCCTGTCCTATTCCACACTATGGTATTGTACATATAATAAATGCTCTAGGTGTATTATTCCATGTAATATCCTGTATATCTCATCCCCAGGTCACATATATCCCCTGTCCCATTCCACACCATGATATTGTACATATAATACGATGTTCTATGTGTTTTGTTCCATGTAATGTCCTGTATATCTCATCCCCAGGTCACACATATCCCCTGTCCCATTCCACACCATGGTATTGTACATATAATACGATGTTCTATGTGTTTTGTTCCATGTAATGTCCTGTATATCTCATCCACAGGTCACACATATCCCCTGTCCCATTCCACACCATGGTATTGTACATATAATAAATGCTCTAGGTGTATTATTCCATGTAATATCCTGTATATCTCATCCCCAGGTCACATATATCCCCTGTCCCATTCCACACCATGATATTGTACATATAATACGATGTTCTATGTGTTTTGTTCCATGTAATGTCCTGTATATCTCATGCCCAGGTCACACATATCCCCTGTCCCATTCCACACCATGGTATTGTACATATAATACGATGTTCTATGTGTTTTGTTCCATGTAATGTCCTGTATATCTCATCCCCAGGTCACACATATCCCCTGTCCCATTCCACACCATGGTATTGTACATATAATAAATGCTCTATGTGTATTATTCCATGTAATATCCTGTATATCTCATGCCCAGGTCACACATATCCCCTGTCCCATGCCACACCATGATATTGTACATATAATACAATGTTCTATGTGTTTTGTGCCATGTAATATCCTGTATATCTCATCCCCAGGTCACACATATCCCCTGTCCCATTCCACACCATGGTATTGTACATATAATAAATGCTCTATGTGTATTATTCCATGTAATATCCTGTATATCTCATCCCCAGGTCACATATATCCCCTGTCCCATTCCACACTATGGTATTGTACATATAATACAATGTTCTAGGTGTATTATTCCATGTAATATCCTGTATATCTCATCCCCAGGTCACACATATCCCCTGTCCCATGCCACACCATGATATTGTACATATAATACAATGTTCTATGTGTATTGTTCCATGTAATATCCTGTATATCTCATCCCCAGGTCACACATATCCCCTGTCCCATTCCACACCATGGTATTGTACATATAATAAATGCTCTATGTGTATTATTCCATGTAATATCCTGTATATCTCATCCCCAGGTCACATATATCCCCTGTCCCATTCCACACTATGGTATTGTACATATAATACAATGTTCTATGTGTTTTGTTTCATGTAATATCCTGTATATCTCATCCCCAGGTCACACATATCCCCTGTCCCATTCCACACTATGGTATTGTACATATAATACAATGCTCTATGTGTATTATTCCATGTAATATCCTGTATATCTCATGCCCAGGTCACACATATCCCCTGTCCCATTCCACACCATGATATTGTACATATAATACAATGTTCTATGTGTATTGTTCCATGTAATATCCTGTATATCTCATCCCCAGGTCACACATATCCCCTGTCCCATTCCACACTATGATATTGTACATATAATACAATGTTCTAGGTGTATTATTCCATTTAATATCCTGTATATCTCATCCCCAGGTCACACATATCCCCTGTCCCATTCCACACCATGGTATTGTACATATAATACAATGTTCTAGGTGTATTGTTCCATGTAATATCCTGTATATCTCATCCCCAGGTCACACATATCCCCTGTCCCATTCCACACTATGATATTGTACATATAATACAATGTTCTATGTGTTTTGTGCCATGTAATATCCTGTATATCTCATCCCCAGGTCACACATATCCCCTGTCCCATGCCACACCATGATATTGTACATATAATACAATGTTCTATGTGTTTTGTGCCATGTAATATCCTGTATATCTCATCCCCAGGTCACACATATCCCCTGTCCCATTCCACACCATGGTATTGTACATATAATAAATGCTCTATGTGTATTATTCCATGTAATATCCTGTATATCTCATCCCCAGGTCACATATATCCCCTGTCCCATTCCACACTATGGTATTGTACATATAATACAATGTTCTATGTGTATTATTCCATGTAATATCCTGTATATCTCATCCCCAGGTCACATATATCCTCTGTCCCATTCCACACCATGGTATTGTACATATAATAAATGCTCTATGTGTATTATTCCATGTAATATCCTGTATATCTCATGCCCAGGTCACACATATCCCCTGTCCCATTCCACACCATGGTATTGTACATATAATAAATGCTCTATGTGTATTATTCCATGTAATATCCTGTATATCTCATCCCCAGGTCACACATATCCCCTGTCCCATTCCACACTATGGTATTGTACATATAATACAATGTTCCATGTGTTTTGATCCATGTAATATCCTGTATATCTCATGCCCAGGTCACACATATCCCCTGTCCCATTCCACACTATGGTATTGTACATATAATACAATGTTCTATGTGTTTTGATCCATGTAATATCCTGTATATCTCATTCCCAGGTCACACATATCCCCTGTCCCATTGCACACCATGATATTGTACATATAATACAATGTTCTATGTGTATTGTTCCATGTAATATCCTGTATATCTCATCCCCAGGTCACACATATCCCCTGTCCCATTCCACACTATGGTATTGTACATATAATACAATGTTCTATGTGTATTGTTCCATGTAATATCCTGTATATCTCATCCCCAGGTCACACATATCCCCTGTCCCATTCCACATTATAGTATTGTACATATAATACAATGTTCTATGTGTATTATTCCATGTAATATCCTGTATATCTCATCCCCAGGTCACACATATCCCCTGTCCCATTCCACACTATGGTATTGTACATATAATACAATGTTCTATGTGTTTTGTTCCATTTAATATCCTGCATATCTCATCCCCAGGTCACACATATCCCCTGTCCCATTCCACACTATGATATTGTACATATAATACAATGTTCTATGTGTATTATTCCATTTAATATCCTGTATATCTCATCCCCAGGTCACACATATCCCCTGTCCCATTCCACACCATGGTATTGTACATATAATAAATGCTCTATGTGTATTATTCCATGTAATATCCTGTATATCTCATGCCCAGGTCACACATATCCCCTGTCCCATTCCACACCATGATATTGTACATATAATACAATGTTCTATGTGTATTGTTCCATGTAATATCCTGTATATCTCATCCCCAGGTCACACATATCCCCTGTCCCATTCCACACCATGGTATTGTACATATAATACAATGTTCTAGGTGTATTGTTCCATGTAATATCCTGTATATCTCATCCCCAGGTCACACATATCCCCTGTCCCATTCCACACTATGATATTGTACATATAATACAATGTTCTATGTGTTTTGTGCCATGTAATATCCTGTATATCTCATCCCCAGGTCACACATATCCCCTGTCCCATGCCACACCATGATATTGTACATATAATACAATGTTCTATGTGTTTTGTGCCATGTAATATCCTGTATATCTCATCCCCAGGTCACACATATCCCCTGTCCCATTCCACACCATGGTATTGTACATATAATAAATGCTCTATGTGTATTATTCCATGTAATATCCTGTATATCTCATCCCCAGGTCACATATATCCCCTGTCCCATTCCACACTATGGTATTGTACATATAATACAATGTTCTATGTGTTTTGTTCCATGTAATATCCTGTTTATCTCATCCCCAGGTCACACATATCCCCTGTCCCATTCCACACTATGGTATTGTACATATAATAAATGTTCTATGTGTATTATTCCTTCCAATATCCTGTATATCTCATCCCCAGGTCACATATATCCCCTGTCCCATTCCACACTATGATATTGTACATATAATACAATGTTCTATGTGTATTATTCCATGTAATATCCTGTATATCTCATCCCCAGGTCACACATATCCCCTGTCCCATTCCACACTATGGTATTGTACATATAATAAATGCTCTAGGTGTATTATTCCATGTAATATCCTGTATATCTCATTCCCAGGTCACACATATCCCCTGTCCTATTCCACACTATGGTATTGTACATATAATAAATGCTCTAGGTGTATTATTCCATGTAATATCCTGTAGATCTCATCCCCAGGTCACACATATCCCCTGTCCCATTCCACACCATGATATTGTACATATAATACGATGTTCTATGTGTTTTGTTCCATGTAATGTCCTGTATATCTCATCCCCAGGTCACACATATCCCCTGGCCCATTCCACACCATGATATTGTACATATAATACGATGTTCTATGTGTTTTGTTCCATGTAATATCCTGTATATCTCATCCCCAGGTCACACATATCCCCTGTCCCATTCCACACCATGGTATTGTACATATAATAAATGCTCTATGTGTATTATTCCATGTAATATCCTGTATATCTCATCCCCAGGTCACATATATCCCCTGTCCCATTCCACACTATGGTATTGTACATATAATACAATGTTCTATGTGTTTTGTTCCATGTAATATCCTGTTTATCTCATCCCCAGGTCACACATATCCCCTGTCCCATTCCACACTATGGTATTGTACATATAATAAATGTTCTATGTGTATTATTCCTTCCAATATCCTGTATATCTCATCCCCAGGTCACATATATCCCCTGTCCCATTCCACACTATGATATTGTACATATAATACAATGTTCTATGTGTATTATTCCATGTAATATCCTGTATATCTCATCCCCAGGTCACACATATCCCCTGTCCCATTCCACACTATGGTATTGTACATATAATAAATGCTCTAGGTGTATTATTCCATGTAATATCCTGTATATCTCATTCCCAGGTCACACATATCCCCTGTCCTATTCCACACTATGGTATTGTACATATAATAAATGCTCTAGGTGTATTATTCCATGTAATATCCTGTATATCTCATCCCCAGGTCACACATATCCCCTGTCCCATTCCACACCATGATATTGTACATATAATACGATGTTCTATGTGTTTTGTTCCATGTAATATCCTGTATATCTCATCCCCAGGTCACACATATCCCCTGTCCCATTCCACACCATGATATTGTACATATAATACAATGTTCTATGTGTATTGTTCCATGTAATATCCTGTATATTACATCCCCAGGTCACACATATCTCCTGTCCCATTCCACACTATGGTATTGTACATATAATACAATGTTCTATGTGTATTGTTCCATGTAATATCCTGTATATCTCATCCCCAGGTCACACATATCCCCTGTCCCATTCCACACTATGGTATTGTACATATAATAAATGCTCTAGGTGTATTATTCCATGTAATATCCTGTATATCTCATCCCCAGGTCACACATATCCCCTGTCCCATTCCACACTATGATATTGTACATATAATAAATGCTCTAGGTGTATTATTCCATGTAATATCCTGTATATCTCATCCCCAGGTCACACATATCCCCTGTCCCATTCCACACCATGATATTGTACATATAATACAATGTTCTATGTGTATTGTTCCATGTAATATCCTGTATATTACATCCCCAGGTCACACATATCTCCTGTCCCATTCCACACTATGGTATTGTACATATAATACAATGTTCTATGTGTTTTGTTCCATGTAATATCCTGTATATCTCATCCCCAGCTCACACATATCCCCTGTCCCATTCCACACCATGATATTGTACATATAATACAATGTTCTATGTGTTTTGTTCCATGTAATATCCTGTATATCTCATCCCCAGGTCATACATATAACCGGTCCCATTCCACACTATGGTATTGTACATATAATACAATGTTCTATGTGTATTATTCCATGTAATATCCTGTATATCTCATCCCCAGGTCACACATATGCCCTCTCCCATTGCACACTATGGTATTGTACATATAATACATGGGTATTGTACGTTTCATACGATGCTCTCTCTGCTTTATCTCCGTGTCACGCTCTGTCTTATTCATGCACAGCCTCCTTGTCAGTGTCTAGGCCTTAGACCCTCCCAGAACCCACAACCCGCTCAGGCCATACTATCCCCGGCTCCCGTACATCGCTAGAGTGCAGGTACTTACGCTGAGCCGCTGAGAAGGCCGCGTGTGCCAGGGCGAACAGGCCGAGCCCCACCAGCCCTTTCCAGATCGAAGACGCCATGACTGCGAGCGCCTCCTCTCGATTCTGCACAGAACCGGCAGCGCACTCCCTGACGTCAAATGGCGCGCCGTGATGACAACACACATCTGCCAACCAAAGCCTTCATTACGTGTGCGGACGGCCATCTTATTGGTTGGAATAAGCAGAGTTCAGGGCCTCAGACAAACGTATATTTATTTGAAATACATACCCTGTTGTAGAGGATGTTACACTTAGATATACATTCATAGTTGCCATTATTAGCATACGATATACATATTGTGAGACATAAATAAATAATAATTAAAGTGACATTTTGTTTTTTTTAGGATTACTAACCTGAAGTATCATGATTAACCATATTTAATTGGCCAGTGAGGAACTTATTATTTTTACTTCATAACTCTAAAATACCCTGTTTTGGTAGAACGTCCCACATTTATGGGAAAACACACTTCTGGTCTGGTTCTCTGACACTTCTCATGTGGTTGTTTTACACTTCTCATGTTATCTTATTATCTTTTATTTATAAGCAGAAAAAGGAGGGCCCTGTTTTGAGCTTCAAGTTTAGGCTCTCTGACGCTTCCCATGTGGCCCTCAGACGCTTCCCATGTGGCCCTCAGACGCTTCCCATGTGGCCCTCAGACGCTTCCCATGTGGCCCTCAGACGCTTCCCATGTGGCCCTCAGACGCTTCCCATGTGGCCCTCAGACGCTTCCCATGTGGCCCTCAGACGCTTCCCATGTGGCCCTCAGACGCTTCCCATGTGGCCCTCAGACGCTTCCCATGTGGCCCTCAGACGCTTCCCATGTGGCCCTCAGACGCTTCCCATGTGGCCCTCAGACGCTTCCCATGTGGCCCTCAGACGCTTCCCATGTGGCCCTCAGACGCTTCCCATGTGGCCCTCAGACGCTTCCCATGTGGCCCTCAGACGCTTCCCATGTGGCCCTCAGACGCTTCCCATGTGGCCCTCAGACGCTTCCCATGTGGCCCTCAGACGCTTCCCATGTGGCCCTCAGACGCTTCCCATGTGGCCCTCAGACGCTTCCCATGTGGCCCTCAGACGCTTCCCATGTGGCCCTCAGACACTTCCCATGTGGCCCTCAGACACTTCTCATGTGGCCCTCAGACACTTCTCATGTGGCCCTCAGACACTTCTCATGTGGCCCTCAGACACTTCTCATGTGGCCCTCAGACACTTCTCATGTGGCCCTCAGACACTTCTCATGTGGCCCTCAGACACTTCTCATGTGGCCCTCAGACACTTCTCATGTGGCCCTCAGACACTTCTCATGTGGCCCTCAGACACTTCTCATGTGGCCCTCAGACACTTCTCATGTGGCCCTCAGACACTTCTCATGTGGCCCTCAGACACTTCTCTCTTTGGCCACTTATTGGTAAGTATGTTTCTGTCATTCACTGCTTTGGAAGATAAATAAAGAAATATAAGGGATACAAACATCTAATTGTATTACTATTGCTATCCTTTATTTGTAACTCACCAACATATTACATAGTGGTATACTGGGGTTAAGTACAAGGCAGAACAACAATATTAACACATTGCAAAAGAATAGAAGGCCTGGTCTTTCAGCAAAATCAAACCTGCATAGTGCCTTTTCAAAAAGTAAATTACAAGATTGAAAACTCACAAATTTACAATCTAAAAGGTTAATACAGTAAATGCAGATTGCTAGATGCACACTCATATAATGTAGAATGGACATATTCCTGGCCATGCTCTATACCTGCATACCTGGTATTCTGTATACCTGGTGCTCTCTATACATGCAGTAATTCTGCAGAAAATACACATTCCTAGCCTTTCTCTAAACAAATGTAATGCCATAGGAATCTTCTTTTTCTTGAATTGTGAGGAAAAAATGACCAGGAGAAACCAGTGAAAGAAAGTGATTGCTCGATACAAAATTTTGCATTCAACGTACCTTTAACATGTGCATTAAGATGCTCTGATTGAACCTATAAAATAGTTAATAATTATTAAGTGCTTAAAAGCTCTGTGTTTCTGCATAAACTCTTACAAATTGTTCCCAATTGGTTTCCCCCTTCTGCAGCTCATGAACAAATGCGTCCAAGTACTGGAGTTGCAAGGGCTCATAGTAACCAATCAGTGGCAATATTCTTGAGAGCGTTCACTGACACGCTTATTTGAAACACTGCATTTCACAATCTGTGTCTTCATGAGCTGAATGAGCTACAGAGGGCAGAGCAAGCAGGTAAAATTGTATGATTTAATGAAAGAAAGTACATTAAAGTAAATAGATAAATACATATATTATATTCCTAGTGAAATCCAGAAACCTTCCATGTCCCTTTCACTTGGAAATAGGCCATTATTGAATGGAATGTAATGTATGAGCTAATTCAACTATATGTGACATTTGTGATTCTCTTTACTTTTTCATATTGTAATACTTGTAAAATGCTTTAATTAAAAATTAAAGGAGACAGATTCTTATGTGTGTGCACACATACAAAAGACTGTCATCTACAAAACATACCCAAATGAAATCTGCATGATGTGAATAATACAAAAAAGAATTAAAAATAAAAAAATACACTCACACTGACATGGTCTATCTATGGTGAAGCAAACCATAGAAAACAACTCATAGTCTATAAGTAAAACAAGCTAATTGTTCAGATTATAGCAACATATTTTCCAGTGGCTAAAACCACCGTAATTGTCCATATCAATAGTAACTCGTAGGTTTTCAAGATGATAGGAACACCAGTAAGTTAAGGAAATCTTACAGAATGCTTGGCCTTACACAAAAAGGCTCCAAAACACACACACTTCCTTATAACTACTGCCCAGCAGACATCATAGGACATCACATATAACCAACCACTATCAGGTGTTCCTGGATGGGACAGAACACCAACTTCTTTGTGTTAGTGAAAATATGACAATGGCGAAATATGGTGCTTTCCTGTTTAATGCTACCACACGTGCATGTGCATCTGTTATGTGAACGCACGCACGCTGCACTGCCCTGCTCCGATGAAGCTGTCTCCTTGTGGCCGGTAAGTGCTTAGGGGTTTTCGGGTTAGGTTTACAGGGTTAGGGTCGGGAAGGGGTAAGGGGTTAGGGGCATAAGGACTTAGCCTAACCCTAAGCCCCTAAAACTAAGAGGGTTAGGAGGTTAGGGCTGCCAAGGGGTGTAGGGAGTTAGGATTAGGGTTAGGGCCGGGAAGTGGTGTAGGGGGTTAGGATTAGGGTTAGGAAGGGCAAGGGGTGTAGGGGGTTAGGGCTGGCAAGGGGTGTAGGGGGTTATGGTAAGGGCCGGCAAGGGGTGTAGGGGTTAGGGTCTTAGGGTTAGGATTAGGGGGTTAGGGTTAGAGTTAGGACGCAAGGGCACCCGGCAACGGGAGGATTCCAGTGCCGTACACACGTGCGCTGCGAGCGTGCTAGCATAAAACAGGAAAGGTCAGAAAGGTGTAAATAGCAAATGAGGAGGGGGTTGGAGATGTTGGGGTGAACATACATTAAATCAAGACTCAACATTAAGAGGTGCACTCAGCACATAACAAGGTGGACACATTGAGCTGTATGGCCTGAAGGACTGAGGTTAAATTATATACTGTTTGCTATATCAAGAACCAAATTCTCCACCACAGACTTACTCACCTCAACCTAAAGTCACATTAGTAGAAACCTGAACTTGTGATTTCAGTGGGATTTGCATCAACAGTCCTTCTACCATTGTTCTATAGGCATCATAAGTAATGTTTATATTAGTTCAAGGTCAGACTACTTGCATTAGCCTTAAGATGTTGTAATAGAATTGTTAGTACGCCAGTTTCACCATAACCTACCCCCCCCCCCCCCCCAATGACTCTTTTTCCAAAATGTATTTCATAGCTGGACTTTCTTTCCTCAAAAAAAGTGTATTATTTCCCTTCATGTACCAGACTCCCTGACGAGGACACTAGCTGGATAAAGTAATGCAAATGTAAAAAGCCTTTATCACACTGACCACTCAGCTCTCTTCTCTGCTCTCTCACTCTCTCTGGAACAACAATCAAACACACTGTCTGAAGTTTTGCTGCAGGTATCTAAAGACAATGTGGAGCCATTTCAACTTGTACTATATGTAATATTATCAATATTTGTATGAATGTTTCTGTGATATAATATCTGATGAGATAGAAACTTTTACTAAGCAAATCTATACCTATGCATTTGTCTGAAACCCCCCTTACCTTGCCTGCTCCCCCAGCCCCAAAGCCTGGTTTTATTGCTTCTTATCTGTAAAATAACATTTGTCCATCCTTCTCATTTTCTGTTGCAGTCTCTCCACTATCTGTAGGCCTCATTCTCTGCTCTCTCACTCTCTCTGGAACAACAATCACTTCCCACCCCTTGTTTCTCTTGATTTATTGAGTCACTCAAATTTCCTAGAGCTGATCAATTAGCAACACCTGCTAACTATACCTAATTAATCTATTACTCAATGTTTCCTCATGCCTGTTCCTTCCTCATTACATCCTGTCTTTTCCTCAAGCTTCTCTTCTCAACTTTTCCACATCATGTCTCCAACATAACAATCTCACCTTACATGCTCTCCTCTCCTCTTTTATGCTCCCATGAGCTACTCTCATACCTCCATTTACTATCTCCTCCCCCTTCTAAAGCTCATAAGCAGAAACACTTCTGCAAGTCCAAATCCCACTACCTCTCCCTCTCTCTCATTCTTCTGTTGGCTTCTTGGGACATACCTCCTAACACTGGCCCCTTACCTCCCACTCGCAGATTATACTATATGACCACTAGGGCCAGATTAGATATTACATACTAGGATCACTTACCAAAATACTTTCTCAGATGCTTTCCTTTTCCTTCTATATGAAAAAACATTCTAACTTTGCATACCCTCCTACCTAATGAAACTTCACTTTCTTCCTGACCCTTGCTATTTCTTATCTGCCTCTTCCATCCCCTTTAGATTGTAAGTTGAGAGTTTTCAATCTTGTAGAGTGCTTTGGGAAAAAACACCTTCTACAAAGATTCTAAGCTCAAAACAGGGTCCTCCATTTTTTGCAGTTTGTTAAAATTATATTTTTCCTTGTTCTTTTCCTCTGTATAGCGCTACGGAATATGTTGGCGCATTACAAATAAAAGTAATAATAATAATAATAATAATTCTACTATGGTGGAATCATACCTTCAAGCAGTTTTGAATATCCATGATAAACCTATTTTATGTTAAACAATTTCATTATAATTAAAAGGCACTGTTTAATAAAATGCTGAGGCACTTAGCAAAGAACTCCATAAGGATGCAACTGGCCACACAGGAGGCTCTCTACTGGGGACCAATGTCTCCTGAGATTTGTATTGTTTGTGATACATCTCTAAGATACAGTTATGATGTGCTATATTGCAGTTATATTTAGGGTAGCTTTATTGTGTATAGAGTGTAAGACAGGTCGTCTCCAGCTCACTTATCCTACAAAAATACTATGATAGGACAAAGCCACCATGTGACACAAATACCTTACTTTCCACAACAAAAACTGAAGTAATCTGGGTACATGTGTGTGGATTGATACATTCTAGACTTTGTATTATTTTTATGCACGGTCAGATATCACAAACACCTGGATATATGCCCTAAATGTTATTATTAAATGTTATGATAATATATTTTTAGGGTATTTTCTCCATTTCTGGTCTACCAGAAATACTGAATTTGTGCAATTTCCCATTGTACGTGAGACTTTTATTACCTATTCAAGAGTGGAAGAATGGGAGATTTGCTGGCTCAATGGTGGATTCACATAAGATTGCAGCACTGGACACTTTTACCCTCTGAAAGTGTCCAGTGCTGTTTGCACTAGATGTACTAGCCACTTACATACTATTTTCTTTTTTTTATAATTAACTTTTTTATTAAAAGAATAAACAAATAGAACATCGCAAGTTCAGCAAATCATATAACAAATCTCTCAAGTATCAACAAGATATATCAAAAAGTTTCTTTCAAAGTTTTTCTTTTTTGGTTAGAATAACACATGAACATGTAAAACATATATATAAAGTCACACAAGGTCTTGAACATATATACATTCCTCAAAGCAGACATGTGTCCAGGAGGTACAGTAAGGTGAAACCATAGATCAAACATCAGGTCAACCCATAAAAGTAGTTCACACGAACCTTATTGTGGACCTCGTAGAGTCCATAAGTCCCAGCAGGAGGCCCATCGACAGTATCTTTCATCAATTTCAGCTGAAAGTGAGCTCATAGCCCGAATGAACCTGATTTTGTGAAGTACTTCAATGTGAGTAGGGGAGGTAAGTTTCCAGTGTTTAGCTATGATGCATCTCGTGGCCAAAAATATCTGTGTTGTTAAACATTGTTCTGATTTGAATAGCCCCGTAATTGGAAGGCCTAGCAAAGCTTCCTCAGGCTTTTGTGTTACTGTTGTCCCCAAAAGTGTTTCTAATAGGTCGCATGTTGCTGTCCATATGGGTCTTATTTTCGGACACTCCCACAGCATGTGAATCAGTGTACCAGTGTCTGTGCAGCCCCTAAAACATGTGTCAGGGTGTGTTTTGTTCAGAAGATGGAGTCTTGCTGGTGTAAGGTACCACCTCATTATTGTCTTAAAAGAGTTTTCTTTTAGTGTCACGTTTAGTGAAGAGGTATTGGCTTGTTTGAGGATCTTATTCCATTGGCTGTCGTCTAGAGTTACCTGCAAGTCAGCCTCCCATGCAGTTTGGTAATGTGGTTTAACCCTGTTGGTGAGAGACACCATCTGATTGTAAATGATGGCTATATTGGCCTTACCTCCGGGATTGTTGATACAGCATTTCTCAAAGGGAGATTTGGTGTGATATTTGTTGATTTTCGTAGAGTGTGTTAGTGTCTCATTAATTGCCATCAGATTAAGCCACTCTCTATGTGGCACCTGAATTATGTCAGTGATAATTGACGATGTGTTGCTTTGTGAGGTCACCCAGGTATCTGCCACAATTGTTATTTTGTTCTTTATCCACCATTTCATCTGGGTAAATTTATTGAGGTGCTGACCTTTGTGAGATTGCCATAGTGGAATCAAGCCAGAACCCACGCTCAGGAGGTCCACCCTTCTGTTCAGGTCTTTCCATAATTTCAAAGAGTGGCTAATACAAATCGGTAACTCTCCTGTTCGTAGGTCCCGACCTAAGCTAAGCCATAAAACCTGCGATAGTACCCAATGCTTGTCTTCTAGATGTTGCCTCTCTATATCTGCCCACACCGGTATGGCCTCTTTTTTAAAACAGGTCGTGGTTTCAGCTAATCTAGTGGCCTTATAATACTTGATTAGATCAGGGAAGGCTAGCCCCCCTTTCTGTTTAGGCGCACACATTGTGGTTCTATTCATTCTTGGTTTCTTGTTATTCCAGGCGAACTTAAAAAGTGTTTTTTGCAACACTCTAAGGTCGGATATTCTGATCGGGGTTGGGATTGTCCTAAATAGGTATAATAATTTGGGAATCACATTCATCTTGATGGAATTTATTCTGCCCAACCATGAGATGTTAAGGAAGGACCACTTGGAGATATCTGCCTTGATTCTGTTAAAGACAGGAGGAAAATTTGCCTCGTATACCAACGCTATAGACCGCGGAATATGAATACCCAAATAAGTTATCTGTTTGGGGGCCCATTTTATGGGAAAGCTGTTTTCTAAGTTCTGTTTTATCGTTTGGGGTAGTGTAATGTTGAGGGCTATGCTCTTGTTAGTGTTGATTTTGAACCCTAACACTCTGCCAAAGTCTGTGAGCAATTGGAATAAATTAGGCAGGCTTGGTATTGGATCTGTAAGTGACAGCATGATATCGTCTGCAAAAAGGTTGAGCTTATGCTCATTAGGGCCAATCTGAGCTCCTTTAATGTTTGGACAATTTCTAACTGCCGCTGCCAATGCTTCAAGACTAAGGGCGAAGAGCAAGGGGGAGAGTGGGCAGCCCTGTCTAGTTCCCCATAGTAATATTAAATTGTTTGGACACAAATCCCTGATATATAATACATGCTCTGGGATCGCTGTATAAAGGCATAATGCCCTTCAAAAAGCCGTCCCCCAGACCAAACTTCGCCAATGTTTTCCACATAAAAGTCCAGTCTATCCTATCAAATGCCTTTTCGGCGTCTAAAGATAGGAGCATTAGCGGGATATCCTCTCTGGTAGCCAAGTCTATCAGGTTAAAGATTCTCCTGGTGTTGTCGGGTGCTTCTCTACCTGAGATGAAGCCTACCTGGTCCGGATGGATCACGTCCGGCTACAATGGGGCCAATCTGTTTGCCATTATTTTGGAATATAATTTGAGGTCCATGTTGATCAACGAGATCGGTCTATAACTACCGCACTGTGCTGGGTCTTTCCCCTCTTTGGGTATTACGATAATTTTAGCCTCTAGAAATTCTGGTCTGAATGAAGAACCAGAAAGGAAACTGTTAAATAATTCTTGGAGGTGCGGTAGCAAGAGATCGATGTGCTGCATGTGATCTCGTGGCCTTAATAGCCTGTTTAATTTCCTCAGCAGTTATGGGGTCTGCTAGGGTCTCTGCCTGTGATTCCTCAATTTGTGGCAGCTGAATCCCAGAAAGAAATTCATCAATTTGTGAGAATAGGATCCTGAGTGAGAGGGGGCGGAATACAGTTCTGTATAAAATTGTCGAAAGACATCAGCAATCTGGTCTGGTTTAGAGACCGGGCCTTTCCCTTTAGTAAATATCTTTGGGATGAATGAGTCCGCCCTCTGTGCTTTAAGCTTTCTGGCCAACATACTGTCAGGTTTATTGGTGCTCCTAAAGAAGCTGGCCTGCGTACGTTGTAGCATGGAGACCACCTTCTTCCTGAGCACTGTGTTTAAGGTGTGTTTGTATTTCAGAATTTCATTGTAGATCTTAGGATCATGATTCCTGGCAAATAGTGATTGTAACTCTGTGATCTTGCTATTAAGGTCACTAATTTGCGCTCTATCTGCTTTTTTCGCTGCTGCTCCTAGCTGAATACAAACTCCTCTAATCACTGCCTTATGGGCTGCCCACACTCCTCCCTCGTCTACCTCACCCCCACTATTGATCCCGAAGTATTCCACAATTGCACTGCTGATTTTTTCCCTTAGGACTAAATCGTTTAATAGACAGGGATTTAGTGCCCACGAGGGGGACCGTCCCGCTGGTAGAAGTCCAGACAGGGAGATCAGAACCAGGTCATGATCTGACCACGAAATGGGTCGAATGGAAGCTGCTTCTAAGTTTAGTGATAGGTGTTGTTGAATGAACAGGTAATCAATTCTGGAGTGTGACAGATGTCTGGGGGAGTAAAAAGTATACTCTCGATCAGTGGGGTTCATTATCCTCCAACTGTCTATCAGGCAATTAGATCTGAGAATATGCTTAAGAGCTCGGGTAGCCGTGGGAGGTGTGAGTTTAGTGGTAGCAGTTGATTTGTCTGTAGATGGATCTAGGACTGTGTTCATGTCCCCCCTATGATCAGGAGGAAGTGCTCCCAGCCCATAATCAGATCTGAAATCTTAGTGAAGAATTGCTTCTGATCAGTGTTTGGCGCATATATGTTAAGGAAGGTAATTTTCTGGTCATGAATGGTGCTCTGTACTGCCACATATCTACCCTCTGGGTCTGTCTGAGTGCGGGTGTGGCGAAATGTAAGCCTATTATGAATAAGGAGAGTCACCCCTCTTTTTTCTTTTCTGTTGCGGTGGAGTGGAAAGTTTGTTTATATGCTTTCCCCCAGTATTTGGGGACCGCTAGTTTCTTAAAATGTGTTTCTTGCACAAATATTACATCTCCCCCTAGTCTCTGATACTCTTTTATGGCAACCCCTCTCTTAATCGGTTCATTCAGGCCCTGAGCATTATGTGAAATGATATTAATATTCATGACTCACCGTTTGTCTGGGGCTCAAGGCCAAGCTTAGTAGAGCACTAAGGGTTATAGCCGCCTTCGAGTATCTAGTCTGATGAGCCTCCCGCTGGGACTCTGTCCAGAAACCACCTGCGTCACTTCACTGTGCAAATTGATGTAAACGTAAAGTAAAATGTTAGGGTAGAACGGATGAGGAGAACACAACGATATACAGTGGTTGAAACTGCTTGTAAAGTAATCCGGCGTCAAATTTGTTGACACAAATTTATCAAAAAAAAAAAAAGAAACTTTTTTTTTTTTTATTCTAAAAATAAAATTATACTAATAGAATATAACAAAACTAGGAACGTAGTATAACACTACTTGAAGGAGAGCGAGAGCTGTCCTTTTAATTAAATTGGTGAGTCCAGTAGTATTAGACTCCAATACTGACTGGATTCGCCGGGGGGGGGGGGGGTGTATATGGTGAAGCCCTTAAGGGACACTATCAATATCTATATAAAAAAAAAAAGAAGAAATATTCTTCTAAAGTGACAGATAGTTATGCAAGAGTTTAACTAGTCATGTCTGTTCATATTTTGGTTGCAAGGTTTAGAAGATCAAAATAAGAGGTAGAACCTAACTATAACATATCATATAACAATACATCACAGTGTTATTGGATCTATGGCACATCTGGCTGGTCAGGGGCCCTGTTTTGATGTCTTCTGGAGGGGCGGTTGGAACCTCTACCATGAGAATTAAGACCAACTGTTCTTCCTCGGGGACCCTCTGTCAACTCCCTGACGGGTTGGCTGTCGCCAGAAACTCCAGGAGCATCTGTTAAAGTAATGCCCCAGGTAGCTAGAAGGGCCGTCCCCTCCTCTAGGGTTCTGATGGTAAAGAACTTGCCATCCCTGGCAATCAGTAGGCGAAATGGAAAGCCCCAAGAGTATTTCCAGCCATGGGCCAGGATGTTGTCCAGGAGTGGTTTCATCATTTTCCTCTTGAATAACGTTTGTTGAGCGAGGTCCGCAAAGACACTTGGTCTGTGCCCTTCGATGTCAGGGATACCCCCCCCTGGATGCTCTCATGAACATTTCCTTAGTTGTATAGTAATGGAAGCGGGCGATGATATCTCTGGGGTGTTCAGACATGGTGGAACGACCTCCCAGAGCTCTATGGATCCGGTCCAGTCTATATTGCTCAGAGTCCAGATTTGGTAGCAGAAACTCACAGAGCTCTGACATGTATAGATGGAGGTCAGTTACTGATTCGGGTACGTTTCTCAGTCTGATATTCTGTCTCCGAGATCTATTTTCTAGGTCTTCCTGAAATGTTAAGTGGCGGGCTTGCTCCTCCTTTAGCATGGAGATTTCTTCCTCAATCTTGACATGAGATTGTTTTAGTTTGTTATATTTCTCTTCAAGCGAGTCAGTTTTAGCGTCCACTCTTTTTATCTCGGACGTCAAGTCTGCTGAGACTTTTTGGATGTCCGCTCTGATGTCCTCCCTGAATGTAAGGATCAGGTCTTTGAGGTCTTGGATATCACCCTTAGTGCTTGGCGCTGTATGCTCCATCGTTGTTGCTGCCGTGGTTTTTGAGTTAGGCTGTTGTTTTTGAGATGCAGGGGGTGACGCTTTAGGCAAGTAAAAAGATTGTATATTCTTGCTACTTTTTCTCGTAGCTACTCCAGCCATGACATAAGATAAGGTATTTTGTCACTTTTGCGTTTGTAAGTGTCCCCATGTAACGGGCATATGGGAATAGGAAGTTACATCCTGGAGAATATCAAGTCTCTCATGTGAAACATATGCTCCATAAGCTTTGTGCTATCAGGAAGTCCCTTT
This sequence comes from Discoglossus pictus, assembly GCA_027410445.1. NCBI lineage: Eukaryota > Metazoa > Chordata > Amphibia > Anura > Alytidae > Discoglossus > Discoglossus pictus. The sequence continues at coordinate 57,276,264 of CM050168.1, forward strand.
GTGGTTTACCACTTTCCTCCACTAGATGGCAGTGGCAGACCAGGGAAGTATCAGATGTAATTGATAGTCTTAATTTCTTGTAGTAGTAAGTTAATGTAGTTTAAAGATCACTGATGTTATATTCCTGAAATTTCTCTGGGTGGTAGTGCTGTATATCTTTATTGCAGTAAACTGAATATATGTGCATCCCATTAGACCCCAAGATATAGTAAGTTACCCGAGTGCTTCAGGAATTGTCACTTTGACCATCGGGCGGCTGTATTGTAGTGTGCTCTGCTCAGCACCAGCCACATTGTAGCTTGATCTGCCAAAGAAGGAATAAAATACTTTTATTGTGCACATGAGAATCTGTGAACTTCCAATGTAGGGTAGATGGTGCCCCTTTTCTACTTTGACAGATAACAATTGTATCCACCTGCCTTTGGTGTCAGGCAGCTGCATGCACTTAGTGAAATCAGAATGGCGGTCAGTCACTGGGCCTAGCCCTGCCCTAGTTAGAGCATAGAGACCACAAGTCACAAAATGCCCCCTATCACAGGGGAGTGAGGCATAAGAACTTGCATTGTTGTGTGTCACAGTTCCAAGGCAATGATAGTTGGATTCTTTGCCACAGCTGTAAATATTGACAACAAAAAATCAGGGCTTGGCTGTCATTTGAAATAGGACTAGAACATAAGAATGCAAATCAGGCTCTAGTCACACACTTAACAAACTTCAGTAGACAATAGCAACAAAATCAAAGGACACTGGGTTGTAGAGGCCTAAGTAGGCTTGTCAGTTGTAGTGGATTTCAGAAGCACTGATAGGCTTGTCAGTTGTAGTGGATTTCAGAAGCACTGATATATATATTGCATTCCTGATTCGCATTTTTAAGCCTGAGCATGTAATTTTCGTAAGCTGCCACTTGGTGGTAGTGTTGAGCTGTCTTTTATACAGGGAGTAGTCATCAGCAAACTTATACAACAAGTGTAGCCGATCCCTTTATCTCATATAACATAAACAAGTTAAGATGATAAGGGATTGAGGGAAAAAAAAGTAAATTCCTTGTCTTAAACAGTTCATTACATTTGGCTGTGGCAGTTTTGCTTCAATTGCTTTGCTGATTAGAGTCCAGCACCAATTAGGATTTAATAAACAGAGCTTTTAATGATGGTTGCAAACATATGTGTCCCAGCAATGAGATGCTGTAAAGGTACAGTCCCTGGGGTGTGGGAGTACAACTTCACTTGCTCCTTATGATCCCAGATTGGTGTAGAAGTTCATTGAATGCACTTCAATCCCTTTTTTTCTATGTCCACCAGTGTCTGTGTATAGTTGCAGGGCTATTGCTAGCTTTACCCTGTGTTAGCTTTCAGTAGTAACCCATATAGCACAGATTTAAACTCAAAGACAGGGCCCTCCTTGTTTTACTATGTGTTAATTTGTATGTATCTTTGTCTTGAACTTATCTTATGTACAGCGCTACGGAATATGTTGGCGCGTTATAAATAAACGATAATAATAATATAGAGTGCTTGTTAATTTTTATGAAGTGAAAAATTATATGTTGTGCTCCACTTTATATCTCCCATCAAGAGGCCCTTCCCTGGGTAGGTGAGCTGGGGTCTAGCTGGGGTAGGATGACATAAAAGGGTCCCCTTTGGGGTTTAGACTCACCAGACACCTTCCCAATAGTTGTTGATTGTGCCCCATCCAGTATCTTTCAGTCCAGTAGATCTGTGCTAAAGTGAAGTCCAAAAGTTGATGCACAGTGCCAGAGCAATCCAGACTGTTCAGTCATTGCATCTGGTCTTGTAGATGAAAAATAATCCAAATTGCTTGGTAATTTCATGTTGTTTTAAAGCCTTATTGCAGGGAGCTCTGTAATTGTCTTACATACTTTTTTCTAAACAGCATGCTTTGAAATGCTGCGGACAGACAGCCTGTAATTGGTTAGTACATCTAGTACTACAGAGACACTGTGTGCATGAGCTATAGGATGTGGACATTTGTTGGGTCTATTTTGAAGGTTTCAGTTAGTAAAAACAGAGCTTTAAAGCACTTACCAATAATATTGTGTTTAGATATGCAAGCATACACATACATTGTTTATCTTGATATTAAAAACAGGGAACCTTCCAGCGGCACTGGTGCATTTGGGCAAATGGACTCTCAGGACCCCACTAGGCTTGTGCGGTTCTATTAAGCTCTGTGTGTTCTAAAAAATATGTGACCTATTAACTCCATGTAACTCTTATAACATGGAGGTCCACAAGGAACCCATGGTATGACTAAAATTAACCCCTGTAATATGGGGATTAATTTCTTGATACCATGGGGTCTTTATGGACCTCCATGGTATCGGAGTTATATTTTCATACCATGGAGGTTCATGGGTCCAACATTTTTAACAAGGCCCGTAGGGCATAATGGCCCATTCAGGCCTAGCACGGGTCTGGGGCTCTCCCTGGGCCTGAAGGGCATTACTAGGGATCTCCCTACTGCTATATGGGACACACAGGCCTAGAGTGGTCTCCACGGGTCCTTGGGGCTTGCCACAGCAAGCACAGATTTAAACGAGAACCCTGGGGATTCCCTATGTACCTCTGGGTTTAGGAGGATCCTGACTCCTCCAGGCTCATAGGGATAACGGGGTACACCTTGTGAAGGGATCTTGGGTGGGTTTTAAGTGGAGCCAATGGTTTGGGGAGATAGTCTTGAGTCTTCCACCCAACCAGCTGCCACTGAAACCTTCCACATCCCTTTAATATATTTTAACAGTAGTTTCATTGCATAAAACTATCAAACAAATGGCTCAAAATCAGTGTTTTATTCACTTTCAGCTTTGCTCATTAATTTTAGAGGAGTTCCAAATGATCTACAGTGGATATAAAAAGTCTCCACACCCCTGTTAAAATGTCAGGTTTCTGTGCTGTAAAAAAATGAGACAAAGATAAATCCTTTCAGAACTCTTTCCACCTTTAATGTGACCTATAAACTGTACAACTCAATTGAAAACCAAACTGAAATCTTTTAGGTGGAGGGAAGAAAAATAAAAAATAAAAATAATGTGGTTGCATAAGTCTGCACACCCTCTTATAACTGGGGATGTAGCTGTGTTCAGAATTAAGAAATCACATTCCAAATCATGTTAAATAGGAGTCTGCATACACCTGCCATCATTTAAAGTGCCTCTGATTACCCCCAAATAAAGTTAAGCTGCTCTAGTTGGTCTTTCCTGAAATGTTCTTAGCCGCATCCCACAGCAAAAGCCATGGTCCACAGAGAGCTTCCAAAGCATCAGAGGGATCTCATTGTTAAAAGGTATCAGTCAGGAGAAGGGTACAAAATAATTTCCAAGGCATTAGATATACCATGGAACACAGCGAAGACAGTCATCATCAAGTGGAGAAAATATGGCACAACAGTGACATTACCATAACTGGAGCTCCCTCCAAAATTGATGAAAAGACGAGAAGAAAACTGGTCTGGGAGGCTACCAAGAGGCCTACAGCAACATTAAAGGAGCTGCAGGAATATCTGGCTGTGTGGTACATGTGACAACAATCTCCCGTATTCTTCATATGTCTGGGCTATGGGGTAGAGTGGCAAAACGAATGCCTTTTCTTACGAAGAAAAACATCCAAGCCAGGCTACATTTTGCAAAAACACATCTGAAGTCTCCCAAAAGCATGTGGGAAAAGGTGTTATGGTCTGATGAAACCAAGGTTGAACTTTTTGGCCACAATTCCAAAAGATATGTTTGGCGCAAAAACAACACTGCACATCACCCAAAGAACCCCATACCCACAGTGAAGCATGGTGGTGGCAGCATCATGCTTTGGGGCTGTTTTTCTTCAGCTGGAATTGGGGTCTTAGTTAAGATAGAGGGAATTATGAACAGTTCCAAATACCAGTCAATATTGGCACAAAACCTTCAGGCTTCTGCTAGAAAGCTGAACATGAAGAGGAACTTCATCTTTCAGCATGACAACGACCCAAAGCATACATCCAAATCAACAAAGGAATGACTTCACCAGAAGAAGATTAAAGTTTTGGAATGGCCCAGCCAGAGCCCAGACCTGAATCCGATTGAAAATCTGTGGGGTGATCTGAAGAGGGCTGTGCACAGGAGATGCCCTCACAATCTGACAGATTTGGAGTGTTTTTGCAAAGAAGAGTGGGCAAATCTTGCCAAGTCAAAATGTGCCATGCTGATAGACTCATACCCGAAAAAAATAAAATAAAATCAAAAGGTGCTTCAACAAAGTATTAGTTTAAGGGTGTGCATACTCATGCAACCATATTATTTTATTTTTATATTTTTTCTTCCCTCTACCTAAAAGTATTCAGTTTGTTTTTCAATTGAGTTGTACAGTTTATACGTCACATTAAAGGTGGAAAAAGTTCTGAAATGATTTATCTTTGTCTCATTGTTTTACAGCACAGAAACCTGACATTTTAACAGGGATGTGTAGACTTTTTATATCCACTGTATAACTGCTTGGATAATTCTGCATTCACAAGCATGGTTATAAATCCCAGCCTTTTGAATGTACATATGCTCCTGCCATTTTGAATCAACAGTTCAAAACAGGACAAACAAAAAAAAAAATTAAAAACCACAAACTTTTAATAATAATGTAAGTTTTACACTGTAAATCATTACTTTTTCGTATAGTAAAAACACTTTTGTTTAAAATTCACAGTATCCCTTTTTTGTGGGCTTTGGAAATTTCATATACAGTTACCTAGGCGTTTGTGTCTTTTTTTTTTACTACTCAGTGAAGTGATGCAGCAGAAGTATGTCTCATTCTTTCATTCATGTTTTCCTCCATTAATATAATGTTGTACCCGTTAGTGATGTTGTCCTGTCCGTTCAGGTCTTTCCAGTCTGTACTAGTTACACTAGTCCGCTCTCAAGATCCCTGCTTTAAAGCAACCTGTGAGAAAAAAAGTCATAAAAATGTACTTTTCTTATTTGAAATAAAAGGATATGAACGTTTCATGGATTAATACATTTCTGCAATCCTTAGGCAAAAAGCAGCTTATGTGTATGCAGCACATCTCATAAAACATTTTATTTTTATTAATATGTAAAAATCGCTCTAATTATTTTTTTATGCTTAGGGGCACTGCGCTGTGAGGAGAGCCACGTCTTAAAAAAAATGGTTCCTGAAATTTTGCAGTTCATAGACTGGCTACTTGTTGGTAACCACCTAGAACAAGACAGTAACAACAGGAAAGGGAACTTACACATACAGAAATGGCAAAAATGGGTCGGTGCATATCGTACGTACTCACTTGCAGGGGCTCCTCCACTTCACGGCCTAGGGGCTCCAAAAAGGTAGTACGCCCCCCCTCCCCTTCTCCAGCTATACATCCACCCATGGTACCCTAATAACATATTTTGTATTTCAGTATCATCTATATGCAGATGACACTCAAATCTACCTCTCAGTACTAGATATATCCCCCTCTCTACTAGCACGTGTTGCCAACTGCCCCTCCATCACATCGAGCTGGATGTCCCCTGTCAACTCAAACTAAAAGACTGGGTTACTAATCTTCCCATCCTCTACTACAGCTTACACTCCTCAAATATCCCTCGTTGACAATGCCATAATTACTCCCACCTCTCAGGCTTGTTGTTCTGGGGTTCTATTGGTACAGTCCTCTCCCTCATTCCACCACATACCATCAGTAACCAAATCATGCCATTTTCACATAAAAACATATCCAAAATACATCATTATCTTACATGCGACACAACTAAAATTCTAGTCAATTCTCTCATCATATCTCGATTTGACTACTGCAACTCGCTCCTTGCTGGCATCCCCATCACCCGTCTCCGCTAGACTCAACTACCATACTCAACACTTGTGGGTGCAGCATCTCTCTGTCAGTCAATTCTATGTTCTAACATTAAACATAAGCCCTTATCAATAGTGCACCCCTTTTATCTCTGCCCTCATCTTAAAATACTCCCCCAACCTCTCTCTTCACTATGCTAATGATCATTTCTTTCCTCCTCTCCTCACTTTAGGACTTTTCTTGAGCTGTGGAACTCCTTGCCTCACTCCACTAGACTATAAATGTTGGCGCGAGGGCCACATAACTTTGAAAAAGGAAAGACTTTAAAAAAATGACGGCTTTAACAGCCGCCATTTTTTTCAAGCCTGTAATTAGAAGGCCCTTTGGAGGCCCCCAAAAGACGCCAACTGATTACAAGATTAACTGACAACCTCACACACAGCACAGGAGGAGAGGCAGGGAGTCTGTAAGTGAGGTTGAAAGCCAATTTGTTCCTGAAATGGCGAGTCTGAAAACGGCTAAGCAAGAAAAAAAATGGCAGCTGTAAACATGCAATTATTTTTCAAGGCCGCAAATCAGAAAAACATTTTAGTTATAGGGAAATTGATAAATTTGCCCGTACAGCACAGAGCAGGGTGAGGGAGGAGTGGTGAGGGGGAAAGAGACACAGGGAAGGGAGTGGTGGGGGGAAGAGACACAGGGAAGGGAGTGGTGGGGGGGAAGAGACACAGGGAAGGGAGTGGTGGGGGGGAAGAGACACAGGGAAGGGAGTGGTGGGGGGGAAGAGACACAGGGAAGGGAGTGGTGGGGGGGAAGAGACACAGGGAAGGGAGTGGTGGGGGGGAAGAGACACAGGGAAGGGAGTGGTGGGGGGGAAGAGACACAGGGAAGGGAGTGGTGGGGGGGAAGAGACACAGGGAAGGGAGTGGTGGGGGGCAAGAGACACAGGGAAGGGAGTGGTGGGGGGCAAGAGACACAGGGAAGGGAGTGGTGGGGGGGGAAGAGACACAGGGAAGGGAGTGGTGGGGGGGGAAAGAGACACGGGGATGGGAGTGGTGGGGGGGAAAGAGACACGGGGATGGGAGTGGTGGGGGGGAAAGAGACACGGGGATGGGAGTGGTGGGGGGGAAAGAGACACGGGGATGGGAGTGGTGGGGCGGAAAGAGACACGGGGATGGGAGTGGTGGGGCGGAAAGAGACACGGGGATGGGAGTGGTGGGGGGGAAGAGACACGGGGATGGGAGTGGTGGGGGGGAAGAGACACGGGGATAGGAGTGGTGGGGGGGAAGAGACACGGGGATGGGAGTGGTGGGGGGGAAGAGACACGGGGATGGGAGTGGTGGGGGGGAAGAGACACGGGGATGGGAGTGGTGGGTGGTAAGAGACACGGGGATGGGAGTGGTGGGGGGGGAAGAGACACGGGGATGGGAGTGGTGGGGGGGGAGAGACACGGGGATGGGAGTGGTGGGGGGGGAAGAGACACGTGGATGGGAGTGGTGGGGGGGAAGAGACACGGGGATGGGAGTGGTGGGGGGAAGAGATACGGGGATGGGAGTGGTGGGGGGGAAGAGACACGGGGATGGGAGTGGTGGGGGGGGGAAGAGACACGGGGATGGGAGTGGTGGGGGGGGGAAGAGATGGGAGTGGTGGGGGGGAAGAGATGGGAGTGGTGGGGGGGGAAGAGACACGGGGATGGGAGTGGTGGGGGGGAAGAGACACGGGGATGGGAGTGGTGGGGGGGAAGAGACACGGGAATGGGAGTGGTGGGGGGGAAGAGACACGGGAATGGGAGTGGTGGGGGGGGAAGAGACACGGGGATGGGAGTGGTGGGGGAGGAAGAGACACGGGGATGGGAGTGGTGGGGGGGAAGAGACACGGGGATGGGAGTGGTGGGGGGGAAGAGACACGGGGATGGGAGTGGTGGGGGGGAGAGACACGGGGATGGGAGTGGTGGGGGGGGAGAGACACGGGGATGGGAGTGGTGGGGGGGGAGAGACACGGGGATGGGAGTGGTGGGGGGGAAGAGACACGGGGATGAGAGTGGTGGGGGGGGAAGAGACACGGGGATGGGAGTGGTGGGGGGGGGAAGAGACACGGGGATGGGAGTGGTGGGGGGGAAGAGACACGGGGATGGGAGTGGTGGGGGGGAAGAGACACGGGGATGGGAGTGGTGGGGGGGGAGAGACACGGGGATGGGAGTGGTGGGGGGGAAGAGACACGGGGATGGGAGTGGTGGGGGGGGAGAGAAACGGGGATGGGAGTGGTGGGGGGAAAGAGACACGGGGATGGGAGTGGTGGGGGGGAAAGAGACACGGGGATGGGAGTGGTGGGGGGGGAAGAGACACGGGGATGGGAGTGGTGGGGGGGAAAGATACACGGGGATGGGAGTGGTGGGGGGGAAGAGACACGGGGATGGGAGTGGTGGGGGGGAAGAGACACGGGGATTGGAGTGGTGGGGGGGGAAGAGACACGGGCATGGGAGTGGTGGGGGGGAAGAGACACGGGGATGGGAGTGGTGGGGGGGAGAGACACGGGGATGGGAGTGGTGGGGGGGGAAGAGACACGGGGATGGGAGTGGTGGGGGGGAAGAGACACAGGGATGGGAGTGGTGGGGGGAAGAGACACAGGGATGGGAGTGGAAGAGACACGGGGATGGGAGTGGTGGGGGGGAAGAGACACGGGGATGGGAGTGGTGGGGGGGAAGAGACACAAGGATGGGAGTGGTGGGGGGGAAGAGATGGGAGTGGTGGGGGGGGAAGAGACACGGGGATGGGAGTGGTGGGGGGGGAAGAGACACGGGGATGGGAGTGGTGGGGGGGGGAAGAGACACGGGGATGGGAGTGGTGGGGGGGGGAAGAGACACGGGGATGGGAGTGGTGGGGGGGGAAGAGGCACAGGGATGGGAGTGGTGGGGGGGGAAGAGACACGGGGATGGGAGTGGTGGGGGGGGAAGAGACACGGGGATGGGAGTGGTGGGGGGGGAAGAGACACGGGGATGGGAGTGGTGGGGGGGGAAGAGACACGGGGATGGGAGTGGTGGGGGGGAAGAGACACGGGGATGGGAGTGGTGGGGGGGAGAGACACGGGGATGGGAGTGGTGGGGGGGGGAGAGACACGGGGATGGGAGTGGTGGGGGGGGAAGAGACACGGGGATGGGAGTGGTGGGGGGGGAAGAGACACGGGGATGGGAGTGGTGGGGGGGAAGAGACACGGGGATGGGAGTGGTGGGGGGGGAAGAGACACGGGGATGGGAGTGGTGGGGGGGAAGAGACACGGGGATGGGAGTGGTGGGGGGGGAAGAGACACGGGGATGGGAGTGGTGGGGGGGGAAGAGACACGGGGATGGGAGTGGTGGGGGGGGAAGAGACACGGGGATGGGAGTGGTGGGGGGGGAAGAGACACGGGGATGGGAGTGGTGGGGGGGGGAAGAGACACGGGGATGGGAGTGGTGGGGGGGGAAGAGACACGGGGATGGGAGTGGTGGGGGGGGAAGAGACACGGGGATGGGAGTGGTGGGGGGGGAAGAGACACGGGGATGGGAGTGGTGGGGGGGGAAGAGACACGGGGATGGGAGTGGTGGGGGGGAAGAGACACGGGGATGGGAGTGGTGGGGGGGAGAGACACGGGGATGGGAGTGGTGGGGGGGAAGAGACACGGGGATGGGAGTGGTGGGGGGGGAAGAGACACGGGGATGGGAGTGGTGGGGGGGGAAGAGACACGGGGATGGGAAGTGGTGGGGGGGAAGAGACACGGGGATGGGAGTGGTGGGGGGAAGAGACACGGGGATGGGAGTGGTGGGGGGGGAAGAGACACGGGGATGGGAAGTGGTGGGGGGGGAAGAGACACGGGGATGGGAGTGGTGGGGGGGGAAGAGACACGGGGATGGGAGTGGTGGGGGGGGAAGAGACACGGGGATGGGAGTGGTGGCTTGGGAAGAGACACGGGGATGGGAGTGGTGGCTTGGGAAGAGACACGGGGATGGGAGTGGTGGGGGGGGAAGAGACACGGGGATGGGAGTGGTGGGGGGGAAGAGACACGGGGATGGGAGTGGTGGGGGGGGAAGAGACACAGGGATGGGAGTGGTGGGGGGGGAAGAGACACGGGAATGGGAGTGGTGGGGGGGGAAGAGACACGGGGATGGGAGTGGTGGGGGGGAAGAGACACGGGGATGGGAGTGGTGGGGGGGAGAGACACGGGGATGGGAGTGGTGGGGGGGGGGGAGAGACACGAGGATGGGAGTGGTGGGGGGGAAGAGACACAGGGATGGGAGTGGTGGGGGGGAAGAGACACGGGGATGGGAGTGGTGGGGGGGAAGAGACACGGGGATGGGAGTGGTGGGGGGGGGGAAGAGACACGGGGATGGGAGTGGTGGGGGGGGGGAAGAGACACAGGGATGGGAGTGGTGGGGGGGGAAGAGACACGGGGATGGGAGTGGTGGGGGGGGGAAGAGACACGGGGATGGGAGTGGTGGGGGGGGGAAGAGACACGGGGATGGGAGTGGTGGGGGGGAAGAGACACGGGGATGGGAGTGGTGGGGGGGAAGAGACACGGGGATGGGAGTGGTGGGGGGGGGAAGAGACACGGGGATGGGAGTAGTGGGGGGGAAGAGACACGGGGATGGGAGTGGTGGGGGGGTTAGAGACACGGGGATGGGAGTGGTGGGGGGGGAAGAGACACGGGGATGGGAGTGGTGGGGGGGAAGAGACACGGGGATGGGAGTGGTGGGGGGGGAGAGACACGGGGATGGGAGTGGTGGGGGGGGAAGAGACACAGGGATGGGAGTGGTGGGGGGGAAGAGACACGGGGATGGGAGTGGTGGGGGGGAAGAGACACGGGGATGGGAGTGGAAGAGACACGGGGATGGGAGTGGTGGGGGGGAAGAGACACGGGGATGGGAGTGGTGGGGGGGAAGAGACACGGGGATGGGAGTGGTGGGGGGGGAGAGAAACGGGGATGGGAGTGGTGGGGGGAAAGAGACACGGGGATGGGAGTGGTGGGGTGGAAAGAGACACGGGGATGGGAGTGGTGGGGGGGGAAGAGACACGGGGATGGGAGTGGTGGGGGGGAAAGATACACGGGGATGGGAGTGGTGGGGGGGAAGAGACACGGGGATGGGAGTGGTGGGGGGGAAGAGACACAAGGATGGGAGTGGTGGGGGGGAAGAGATGGGAGTGGTGGGGGGGGAAGAGACACGGGGATGGGAGTGGTGGGGGGGGGAAGAGACACGGGGATGGGAGTGGTGGGGGGGGAAGAGACACGGGGATGGGAGTGGTGGGGGGGGGAAGAGACACGGGGATGGGAGTGGTGGGGGGGGAAGAGACACGGGGATGGGAGTGGTGGGGGGGAAGAGACACGGGGATGGGAGTGGTGGGGGGGAAGAGACACGGGGATGGGAGTGGTGGGGGGGAAGAGACACGGGGATGGGAGTGGTGGGGGGGGGAAGAGACACGGGGATGGGAGTGGTGGGGGGGAAGAGACACGGGGATGGGAGTGGTGGGGGGGGTTAGAGACACGGGGATGGGAGTGGTGGGGGGGGAAGAGACACGGGGATGGGAATGGTGGGGGGGAAGAGACACGGGGATGGGAGTGGTGGGGGGGGGAGAGACACAGGGATGGGAGTGGTGGGGGGGGAAGAGACACGGGGATGGGAGTGGTGGGGGGGAAGAGACACGGGGATGGGAGTGGTGGGGGGGAAGAGACACGGGGATGGGAGTGGTGGGGGGGAAGAGACACGGGGATGGGAGTGGAAGAGACACGGGGATGGGAGTGGAAGAGACACGGGGATGGGAGTGGTGGGGGGGAAGAGACACGGGGATGGGAGTGGTGGGGGGGAAGAGACACGGGGATGGGAGTGGTGGGGGGGAAGAGACACGGGGATGGGAGTGGTGGGGGGGGAGAGAAACGGGGATGGGAGTGGTGGGGGGAAAGAGACACGGGGATGGGAGTGGTGGGGGGGAAAGAGACACGGGGATGGGAGTGGTGGGGGGGAAAGAGACACGGGGATGGGAGTGGTGGGGGGGGGAAGAGACACGGGGATGGGAGTGGTGTGGGGGAAAGATACACGGGGATGGGAGTGGTGGGGGGGGAAGAGACACGGGGATGGGAGTGGTGGGGGGGAAGAGACACGGGCATGGGAGTGGTGGGGGGGAAGAGACACGGGGATGGGAGTGGTGGGGGGGAGAGACACGGGGATGGGAGTGGTGGGGGGGGAAGAGACACGGGGATGGGAGTGGTGGGGGGGAAGAGACACAGGGATGGGAGTGGTGGGGGCGAAGAGACACAGGGATGGGAGTGGAAGAGACACGGGGATGGGAGTGGTGGGGGGGAAGAGACACGGGGATGGGAGTGGTGGGGGGGAAGAGACACGGGGATGGGAGTGGTGGGGGGGGAAGAGACACAAGGATGGGAGTGGTGGGGGGGAAGAGATGGGAGTGGTGGGGGGGGAAGAGACACGGGGATGGGAGTGGTGGGGAGGGGAAGAGACACGGGGATGGGAGTGGTGGGGGGGGAAGAGACACGGGGATGGGAGTGGTGGGGGGGGAAGAGACACGGCGATGGGAGTGGTGGGGGGGGGGAAGAGACACGGGGGATGGGAGTGGTGGGGGGGAGAGACACGGGGATGGGAGTGGTGGGGGGGGAAGAGACACGGGGATGGGAGTGGTGGGGGGGGAAGAGACACGGGGATGGGAGTGGTGGGGGGGGAAGAGACACGGGGATGGGAGTGGTGGGGGGGGAAGAGACACGGGGATGGGAGTGGTGGGGGGGAAGAGACACGGGGATGGGAGTGGTGGGGGGGAAGAGACACGGGGATGGGAGTGGTGGGGGGGGAAGAGACACGGGGATGGGAGTGGTGGGGGGGGAAGAGACACGGGGATGGGAGTGGTGGGGGGGGAAGAGACACGGGGATGGGAGTGGTGGGGGGGGGGGAAGAGACACGGGGATGGGAGTGGTGGGGGGGAAAGAGACACGGGGATGGGAGTGGTGGGGGGGGAAAGAGACACGGGGATGGGAGTGGTGGGGGGGGAAGAGACACGGGGATGGGAGTGGTGGGGGGGAAGAGACACGGGGATGGGAGTGGTGGGGGGGAAGAGACACGGGGATGGGAGTGGTGGGGGGGAAGAGACACGGGGATGGGAGTGGTGGGGGGGAAGAGACACGGGGATGGGAGTGGTGGGGGGGGAAGAGACACGGGGATGGGAGTGGTGGGGGGGAAGAGACACGGGGATGGGAGTGGTGGGGGGAAGAGACACGGGGATGGGAGTGGTGGGGGGGAAGAGACACGGGGATGGGAGTGGTGGGGGGAAGAGACACGGGGATGGGAGTGGTGGGGGGGAAGAGACACGGGGATGGGAGTGGTGGGGGGGAAGAGACACGGGGATGGGAGTGGTGGGGGGGAAGAGACACGGGGATGGGAGTGGTGGGGGGGGAAGAGACACGGGGATGGGAGTGGTGGGGGGGAAGAGACACGGGGATGGGAGTGGTGGGGGGGAAGAGACACGGGGATGGGAGTGGTGGGGGGGAAGAGACACGGGGATGGGAGTGGTGGGGGGGGAAGAGACACGGGGATGGGAGAGGTGGGGGGGGGAAGAGACACGGGGATGGGAGTGGTGGGGGGGAAGAGACACGGGGATGGGAGTGGTGGGGGGGAAGAGACACGGGGATGGGAGTGGTGGGGGGGGAAGAGACACGGGGATGGGAGTGGTGGGGGGGGAAGAGACACGGGGATGGGAGTGGTGGGGGGGGAAGAGACACGGGGATGGGAGTGGTGGGGGGGGAAGAGACACGGGGATGGGAGTGGTGGGGGGGGAGAGACACGGGGATGGGAGTGGTGGGGGGGGGGAGAGACACGGGGATGGGAGTGGTGGGGGGGGGAAGAGACACGGGGATGGGAGTGGTGGGGGGGAAGAGACACGGGGATGGGAGTGGTGGGGGGGAAGAGACACGGGGATGGGAGTGGTGGGGGGGGAAGAGACACGGGGATGGGAGTGGTGGGGGGGGAAGAGACACGGGGATGGGAGTGGTGGGGGGGGAAGAGACACGGGGATGGGAGTGGTGGGGGGGAAAGAGACACGGGGATGGGAGTGGTGGGGGGGAAGAGACACGGGGATGGGAGTGGTGGGGGGGAAGAGACACGGGGATGGGAGTGGTGGGGGGGAAGAGACACGGGGATGGGAGTGGTGGGGGGGGAAGAGACACGGGGATGGGAGTGGTGGGGGGGAAGAGACACGGGGATGGGAGTGGTGGGGGGGAAAGAGACACGGGGATGGGAGTGGTGGGGGGGAAGAGACACGGGGATGGGAGTGGTGGGGGGGGAAGAGACACGGGGATGGGAGTGGTGGGGGGGAAGAGACACGGGGATGGGAGTGGTGGGGGGGGAAGAGACACGGGGATGGGAGTGGTGGGGGGGGAAGAGACACGGGGATGGGAGTGGTGGGGGGGGAAGAGACACGGGGATGGGAGTGGTGGGGGGGGAAAGAGACACGGGGATGGGAGTGGTGGGGGGGGAAGAGACACGGGGATGGGAGTGGTGGGGGGGGAAGAGACACGGGGATGGGAGTGGTGGGGGGGGAAGAGACACGGGGATGGGAGTGGTGGGGGGGGAAAGAGACACGGGGATGGGAGTGGTGGGGGGGGAAGAGACACGGGGATGGGAGTGGTGGGGGGGGAAGAGACACGGGGATGGGAGTGGTGGGGGGGGGAAAGAGACACGGGGATGGGAGTGGTGGGGGGGGAAGAGACACGGGGATGGGAGTGGTGGGGGGGGAAGAGACACGGGGATGGGAGTGGTGGGGGGGGAAGAGACACGGGGATGGGAGTGGTGGGGGGGGAAGAGACACGGGGATGGGAGTGGTGGGGGGGAAGAGACACGGGGATGGGAGTGGTGGGGGGGGAAGAGACACGGGGATGGGAGTGGTGGGGGGGGAAGAGACACGGGGATGGGAGTGGTGGGGGGGGAAAGAGACACGGGGATGGGAGTGGTGGGGGGGAAGAGACACGGGGATGGGAGTGGTGGGGGGGAAGAGACACGGGGATGGGAGTGGTGGGGGGGGAAGAGACACAGGGAAGGGAGTGGGGGCGACAAACAGAGAAGAGAGTGGGGGGGGAGAGAAACAGGGAAGGGAGTGGGGAGAAACAGGGTAGGGAGAGGGGAGAAACAGGGAAGGGAGAGGGGAGGAAAGAGACTCAGGGGAGGGAGATAAGGGAAAATCTCACGGGGCAGGGAGACAGTGGGAGGGAGAGGAGAGGGGGGAAAGGGACACAGGGGTGAGAGAATGACGCTCATTGCCAGGCCCGAAAGTTACGGCCCACTGAGCCTCGCATTGTGTGGCAAGCAGCATTGTCATGATTAAAATGTTATTGCCGTCATTTTTGACGGGCAATTCCCTGGTGTAATAATAATGATAATATAATGGTAAAACTCCAGTTTAGGTGCATAAATTATTTTTTGTTTTTTCAACATATTTTAAGCATTGAAAGCTATGTCTGTGGCCCACAGAGTAATAGTGACCCGGCTGTATGTCTGTGGCCCACAGAGTAATAGTGACCCGGCTGTATGTCTGTGGCCCACAGAGTAATAGTGTCCCGGCTGTACATACAATACAGTCCGTTACAGTACACTGCTGTAACTCCAACCAGTTGTCAGACACATACATAATACCAATAGGTGACCCATATGTGCTGTACAGCAAATGATATAATATCCCCCACTGATTATACAACAATAGCAGGCATGTAGTAAATTACAATGGAGAGCTTTCAATGCTTAAAATATGTTATATAATAATTTACGCACCTAAACTGGAGTTTTACCAATATAATAATATACATTGTATTATCATTGCGTGGCGTGGCCTGGAATAATAGTAATACTATAGTATCGGTTGCAACCAAGCCCATGTTGTACTATGAGCCCCCTCCAGGCTCGGTCCCGCTGTGGGAGTTGCCAGTCACCGGGTTCCTCCTCCTGAGGGCGGACAGGGCCTGTGCTGTAGCCGGTTCCTCCTCTTGAGGGCGGACACTGTTTGTCTGGCTCTCACGGCTCATTCCCCTCCCTTCCCGGCTGTCTGATGATGGCTTTGGGCCGCTGGTTGAGCTCGGGGTCTCGGGCCTGGCCTCTCGTACCTCCCCTGGCCATGCTGCTGGTGCTCGGCCTTGGCCGGGCTGAGGACAGCGCTCTGGAGGAGATAGTGACGGAGAAGCAGGTGGAGGCCAGTCACAGACAGGACAGCGCCAACCTGCTGGTGTTTATCCTGCTGCTCACACTCACCATACTGACCATATGGCTCTTCAAGCACCGGAGACTAAGATACCTGCACGAGACGGGACTGGCCATGATCTATGGTGAGTGTGACACTGTGTGTGAGAGATGGGGCTGGCCATGATCTATGGTGAGTGTGAGAGATGGGGCTGGACATGATCTATGGTGAGTGTGAGAGATGGGGCTGACCATGATCTATGGTGAGTGTGACACTGAGTGTGAGAGATGGGGCTGGCCATGATCTATGGTGAGTGTGGGAGATGGGGCTGGCCATGATCTATGGTGAGTGTGACAAGGTGTGTGAGAGATGGGGCTGGCCATGATCTATGGTGAGTGTGACACTGAGTGTGAGAGATGGGGCTGGCCATGATCTATGGTGAGTGTGACACTGAGTGTGAGAGATGGGGCTGGTCATGATCTATGGTGAGTGTGACACTGAGTGTGAGAGATGGGGCTGGTCATGATCTATGATGAGTGTCTATGGTGAGTGTGGGAGACGGGGCTGACCATGATCTATGGTGAGTGTGGGAGACGGGACTGGCCATGATCTATGGTGAGTGTGGGAGACGGGGCTGGCCATGATCTATGGTGAGTGTGCGAGACGGGGCTGGTCGTGATCTATGGTGAGCGTGAGAGACGGGGCTGGTCGTGATCTATGGTGAGCGTGAGAGACGGGGCTGGTCGTGATCTATGGTGAGCGTGAGAGACGGGGCTGGTCGTGATCTATGGTGAGCGTGGGAGACGGGGCTGGTCGTGATCTATGGTGAGTGTGGGAGATGGGGCTGGTCGTGATCTATGGTGAGCGGGAGAGACGGGGCTGGTCGTGATCTATGGTGAGCGTGAGAGACGGGGCTGGTCGTGATCTATGGTGAGCGTGAGAGACGGGGCTGGTCGTGATCTATGGTGAGCGTGAGAGACGGGGCTGGTCGTGATCTATGGTGAGCGTGAGAGACGGGGCTGGTCGTGATCTATGGTGAGCGGGAGAGACGGGGCTGGTCGTGATCTATGGTGAGCGGGAGAGACGGGGCTGGTCGTGATCTATGGTGAGCGTGAGAGACGGGGCTGGTCGTGATCTATGGTGAGCGTGAGAGACGGGGCTGTTCGTGATCTATGGTGAGCGTGAGAGACGGGGCTGGTCGTGATCTATGGTGAGCGTGAGAGACGGGGCTGGTGTTGATCTATGGTGAGCGTGAGAGACGGGGCTGGTGTTGATCTATGGTGAGCGTGAGAGACGGGGCTGGTCGTGATCTATGGTGAGCGTGAGAGACGGGGCTGGTCGTGATCTATGGTGAGCGTGAGAGACGGGGCTGGTCGTGATCTATGGTGAGCGTGAGAGACGGGGCTGGTCGTGATCTATGGTGAGCGTGAGAGACGGGGCTGGTCGTGATCTATGGTGAGCGTGAGAGACGGGGCTGGTCGTGATCTATGGTGAGCGTGAGAGACGGGGCTGGTCGTGATCTATGGTGAGCGTGAGAGACGGGGCTGGTCGTGATCTATGGTGAGCGTGAGAGACGGGGCTGGTCGTGATCTATGGTGAGCGTGAGAGACGGGGCTGGTCGTGATCTATGGTGAGCGTGAGAGACGGGGCTGGTCGTGATCTATGGTGAGCGTGAGAGACGGGGCTGGTCGTGATCTATGGTGAGCGTGAGAGACGGGGCTGGTCGTGATCTATGGTGAGCGTGAGAGACGGGGCTGGTCGTGATCTATGGTGAGCGTGAGAGACGGGGCTGGTCGTGATCTATGGTGAGCGTGAGAGACGGGGCTGGTCGTGATCTATGGTGAGCGTGAGAGACGGGGCTGGTTGTGATCTATGGTGAGCGTGAGAGACGGGGCTGGTCGTGATCTATGGTGAGCGTGAGAGACGGGGCTGGCCGTGATCTATGCTGAGTGTGAGAGAGGAAGTAATAGAGAAAAACAGGGACTGAGTGTGAGACGGAATGGCCTGGTTATAATCTACAGTGAGACTTATGCTGGCCTAGTCATGACCCATGACCTACAGGGGCTAAGAGTATGTGAGGACACTGAATGAGTGTGGTTATATACAGTGCCTTTCAAAAGTATTCACCCCCTTGACTTTTTACCTATTTTGTTACATTACAGCCTTAAGGTCAATGTTTTGTTTATCTGAATTTTATATGATAGATCAGAACACAATAGTCTAAGTTGGTGAAGTGAAATGAGAAATATATATATTGTGAGCATAAAGGTGGAATAGTGGTTGATGGGAGATACATCAGACCTGATTTGCTAGACAGCAACCAGAGGATTTCTCAGTTAAATGCCCCAGGGAGAGATGTTACAGTTTGCAATATGCATAGCTGATGCTCTGCAAAACATGGTATGGGTCCCTGGGGCGGAGTATTTGGAGAGCAGGGGGGGCCAATGCTCCAACAGCACTAGTTGCTGTATAACAGACCACAGCTTGGATCTGGTTTTTAAGAGTTAGCTAATTGGCACTCACCTGTAGCTACTCAATTAGCAGACAGGCCTTTAAAAGAAGAGAGCAGCCTGCTCCAAGAGAGAGAGGAAAAGACAGCTAGGAGAGGCTGCGCTTATTGCAAAGACATTGCTTTTGTTTGGGAAATTGGTAAGTGGGAAAGCCACCCAATTGCAGATAGCAAGTACTGTCTAGGAAGAGCTCAAGTAAGAGCAAGGGATTTTGTTTGTTTTATTATTATTTAAAGTACCTGCTTTCAAACTGAATAAAAAAAGGAAAACTGAGCTGAAGGTGTCCTGGACTTTGTATACCCTAGAAGGCTGTGGTTACTGCAAGATCGGTGACAATCCTACCTGTAAAAGAAGTGGTTTGTCACATATGGTGGAGAATGCGGGCACCCACGTAAGCCTGAGGGTAGAAGTCATTTAAAGCTCAACATGGAGGATGTTATCAAGGCTCTGATCCAATCCTCCTCTGTGCAACAGGAGACTAACAGGAGAGCTGCAGAAAACAGTGCAGCCCTGCAGCAACTGGTGCTGGCCCAGGCAGAGTGTGCTAAAGTCCTGGCCAAAACACAAATGGAGGGCACTGAGTCCTTGGTGAAACAGCTTGTTGTGACACAAGCGGAGATGTTTAAAGTAGCCCGTGAGGAGCAGCAAAAAGTCACCCAGGGACTACAACAGGTAATCCAAGCGATCTCTGGAAAACTGAATGGAGACCCTGATGGAAGATACCAGGGGCCAAAGGTGATTCGGGCGAGCCACTATCTTCAGAAAATGACCGCATCAGATGATGTTGAGGCGTACCTTCTGGCATTTGAGCGCACTGCTGAGAGGGACGGATGGCCGGCTGGTGAGTGGGCAAGCATACTGGCACCGTTCCTAAGTGGAGAGCCGCAGAAGGCATATTATGACCTAGAACCAGCCGATGCAAGTATCTACAGCAAATTGAAAGCTGAAATCTTGGCACGACTGGGTGTAACCTCTGCAGTACGTGCCCAAAGGTTCCACTCATGGTCATATTCTTCAGACAAAGCCGCACGTTCCCAAATGTTTGACCTCATACACCTTGCACGGAAATGGTTACAACCTGAAATCCATTCACCTAGCCACATTGTGGAAACCTTAGTAATGGACCGGTTTTTGCGTGGTTTACCAGCTTCCCTGCGTCGCTGGGTCAGCCAAAGTGACCCCCATACAGCTGACCAACTGATTGCCTTGGTGGAAAGATATGCGGCTGCAGGAGAACTGCTATGTCCTACTTCACAGGCAAACCCTCGCAATCCTAAGCCCCAAGATTCTGCAAGACCGGGTAAGACTGTTCAAGGTTTAAGGGGGGCATCCAGGTCTAATAGGCCTGGGAAAGGAACTAATTGGTGGTCAGACTGTACTGTCAAATGTTTCAAGTGCAAAGAGGATGGTCATATGGCCAAAGACTGTCCATTTAAGGATGAACCTATGGAATGCAATATGGGCAAAAGTGAGGGAACACGTTCATTTTTGCTCAGTTGTTATGGTATTGTTAAC
The DNA here is from genome assembly GCA_027410445.1 of Discoglossus pictus. NCBI lineage: Eukaryota > Metazoa > Chordata > Amphibia > Anura > Alytidae > Discoglossus > Discoglossus pictus. The sequence continues at coordinate 57,296,281 of CM050168.1, forward strand.
AATGACTATGATAATAACGCTCATAAATGCTGTGTAACTGTGAATGGAAAAATGTCTAAAGCATTACTTGATTCAGGTAGTATGGTTACGTTGGTAGCAGAGTCTATAATACCTTGTGTAAAACCTGATCATGGACAGAAAATAGGCATTATCTGTGTTCATGGTGATAAAAAGGAATACCCCACTGCGGAAGTAAATATTGGAACCCAGTATGGGAATTTAAAGTACCGAGTGGGTGTAGTACCTAGATTAGCCCATGGGGTAGTGATCGGTAGAGACTTTCCTCATTTTCTAAAATTATGGGCAGCTTTACAAAAGACAGACCAAAATTTATCAGAAATGAGTCAGTCTGTCGAGGATAATGTGTTCCCTTTTTCCGATATTGACTTGGGTTTTGACCACTGTGACGGAAAAATAAGGAAAAAGAAAAAATACTGCCCTAAACCAGTATTAATAGGAGATAACCCAGCTCAAACTAGTGAGGAGCCTACTAATAATGCAGACAAGGATAAGGACTTAATTGATATTGGAATTAGTCCAGGTAACTTTAAAAGCGCTCAGTGGGAAGATCCCACTTTAGTGACAGCTAGAAATGATATTAAAGTTGTAAACGGGGTTGTTAATCAGCCAGGAGGAGCACTGCCGTTCCCCTATTTTGAAGTACAAAATGACCTAATTTACCGTGTAGAAAAAAAGGATTCAGACATCATTAGGCAGCTGTTGGTTCCTCAGACTTACCAGAATATAGTGCTAAAGTTGGCTCACAGCCACATATTAGGGGGACACTTGGGAGTCGGAAAAACTAGAGAGAGAGTCCTTAGACGGTTTTACTGGCCTGGAGTGTTTGCTGCTATTACAAACTATTGCTCCTCATGTCCTGAGTGCCAGTACAGGGCTCCTTTCAAGACTTTTCGTAGTCCACTTGTACCCTTACCCATAATTGACGTGCCTTTTGAAAGGATCGCTATGGACTTAGTGGGGCCACTGGTAAAGTCCGCTAGGGGACACCAATATATATTAGTCATCTTGGACTATGCAACTCGCTATCCTGAGGCCATTCCCTTGCGTAATACCTCTGCAAAGCTAATAGCTAAGGAACTTATGTTGATGTTCAGTAGGGTGGGTATCCCTAAAGAAATACTGACAGACCAGGGGACCCCGTTCATGTCCAGAGTCACAAAAGAGTTGTGCAGGCTCTTGCAGGTTAAACATCTTAAGACCTCAGTATATCACCCACAGACTGATGGTTTAGTAGAGAGGTTCAACAAAACCCTTAAGAGTATGCTACGCAAGGTAATTGATGCAGATGGAAGAAATTGGGATTTTTTATTGCCATATCTACTGTTTTCCATTAGGGAAGTTCCACAGGCCTCCACGGGCTTCTCTCCTTTTGAATTATTATATGGAAGACATCCCAGGGGAATATTGGATATTGCTAAGGAGACCTGGGAACAGGAGACTACTCCTCACAGGAGTGTAATTGAGCATATAGCTCAAATGCAGGATAGAATGGCCACCATCATGCCTATTGTCAGGGAACACATGCTGGAAGTCCAGCAGGCTCAGAAAAACAGCTATAACCGTAATGCTAGAGTCAGAGTGTTCCAACCGGGAGACAGGGTATTGGTTCTGGTCCCTACTGTGGAGAATAAGTTCCTTGCGACTTGGCATGGACCCTATGAAATAATAGAGAAAGTGAGTGATGTCAATTATAAAGTCAGACAACCAGGAAGAAGAAAGCCTGAACAGTTGTATCATATAAATCTGTTAAAGCCATGGAAGGACAGGGAGGTCCTGGTTGCTTTAAAACCTTCAGAACCTCCTATAGTAGAGCCAGATGTGAACGTATCTAAGACTCTGTCTGTCCATCAAAAGCAAGAGGTCAGAGATTTCATCAGAAGAAATAGGGATGTTTTCTCGATAGTTCCAGGAAAGACTAAAGTGATTAAACATGACATAATAACCGAACCAGGGAAAAGAGTTAACCTCAAACCCTATAGAATTCCTGAGGCCCGGAGGGAGGTTATAAACTTAGAGGTTGAGAGCATGTTAAAACTTGGAGTCATTGAAGAATCCCAGAGTAACTGGAGTAGTCCTATTGTATTGGTGCCAAAACCTGATGGCACATGGAGGTTCTGCAATGACTACCGCAAGTTAAACGCCCTCTCAAAATTTGATGCTTACCCAATGCCAAGAGTTGATGAGTTAATAGAAAGACTGGGCAAAGCTTGTTATCTAACAACCTTGGATTTAACAAAGGGTTACTGGCAGGTCCCGCTCACTGAAAGAGCCAAAGAAAAGACAGCCTTTTCAACACCCAGTGGCCTGTTTCAGTACACTGTATTGCCATTTGGGTTACATGGGGCACCTGCCACATTCCAACGAATGATGGACAGAATTCTTAAACCTCATGTTCGTTATGCTGCAGCATACTTGGATGATGTCGTCATCCACAGTGCAGACTGGGAATCCCACCTCCCTAAAGTTCAAGCGGTACTTGATGCTATCCGCTCAGCAGGCTTAACTGCCAATCCTTCCAAGTGTACGATTGGTTTAGAGGAAGCTAAGTACTTAGGTTATTCTATTGGGAGGGGTTTGGTTAAACCACAGGAAGCCAAAGTAGAAGCCATACAAAAATGGCCACAGCCCCTTACAAAGAAACAAGTAAAGGCATTTTTGGGTTTAATTGGATATTATAGGCGGTTCATTCCAGATTTTGCTACCATTGCTGCACCCCTGACAGACCTTATTAAAGCAAAATCCCCAGTCATAGTTAAATGGTGCCCTGAGGCAGAAAAGGCTTTTAAGAGTCTGAAGGAAGCTATCTGTAGCCATCCTGTCTTAGTGACCCCAGATTTTTCCAGGGATTTTATAGTTCAGACAGATGCTTCTGATGTGGGCTTGGGGGCTGTTCTTTCACAGGAATACCAGGGTGAAGAACACCCTGTTTTCTTTTTGAGCAGAAAGTTAAACCCACATGAGAAGAACTACTCTATTGTTGAAAAAGAGTGTCTTGCTATTAAGTGGGCATTAGACTCTCTTAAATACTACCTACTAGGCAGAAGGTTTCGATTGATAACGGACCATGCTCCTCTGACGTGGATGTATCAGAACAGGGAAAGTAACTCCAGAGTAACCAGATGGTTTTTGAGTTTGCAATCTTTTAATTTCACTGTGGAACACAGGGCTGGTCTGCAACAAGGTAATGCTGATGGGCTTTCGAGGGTACACTCCCTGATTTCCATGGTCGCTCAAACCCTTGGGTATGAGCTGGGGGGGAGGATATGTGAGCATAAAGGTGGAATAGTGGTTGATGGGAGATACATCAGACCTGATTTGCTAGACAGCAACCAGAGGATTTCTCAGTTAAATGCCCCAGGGAGAGATGTTACAGTTTGCAATATGCATAGCTGATGCTCTGCAAAACATGGTATGGGTCCCTGGGGCGGAGTATTTGGAGAGCAGGGGGGGCCAATGCTCCAACAGCACTAGTTGCTGTATAACAGACCACAGCTTGGATCTGGTTTTTAAGAGTTAGCTAATTGGCACTCACCTGTAGCTACTCAATTAGCAGACAGGCCTTTAAAAGAAGAGAGCAGCCTGCTCCAAGAGAGAGAGGAAAAGACAGCTAGGAGAGGCTGCGCTTATTGCAAAGACATTGCTTTTGTTTGGGAAATTGGTAAGTGGGAAAGCCACCCAATTGCAGATAGCAAGTACTGTCTAGGAAGAGCTCAAGTAAGAGCAAGGGATTTTGTTTGTTTTATTATTATTTAAAGTACCTGCTTTCAAACTGAATAAAAAAAGGAAAACTGAGCTGAAGGTGTCCTGGACTTTGTATACCCTAGAAGGCTGTGGTTACTGCAAGATCGGTGACAATCCTACCTGTAAAAGAAGTGGTTTGTCACAATATATATATATATATATATATATATATATATATATATATATATATATATTTTTTTTTTTTTTTTTGGGAAATAGAAAACAGAAAATTGGCATGTGCGTATGTATTCACCCCCTTTGTAATGAAGCCCATAAAAAGCTCTGGTGCAACTAATTACCTTCAGAAGTTACATAATTAGTGAAATGATGTCCACCTGTGTGCAATCTAAGTGTCACCTGATCTGTCATTACATATACACACCTTTTTTTTGAAAGGCCACAGGGGCTGCAACACCTAAGCAAGAGGCACCACTAACCAAATACTGCCATGAAGACAAAGGAACTATCCAAACAAGTAAGGGACGATGTTGTTGAGAAGTACAAGTCATGGTTAGGTTATAAAAAAAAAAAAAAATCAAATCTATCATAACCAAATGGAAAGAACATGGCACAACAGCAAACCTGCCATAGACGGGCGCCCACCAAAACTCACGGACAGGACAAGGAGGGCATTAATCAGAGAGGCAGTACAGAGACCTAAGGTAACCCTGGAGGAGCTGCAGAGTTCCACAGCAGAGACTGGAGTATCTGTACATAGGACAAAAAATAAGCTGTACGCTCTATAGAGTTGGGCTTTATGGCAGAGTGGCCAGAAGAAAGCATTTACTTTCAGAAAAATATAAAATGGCACATTGTGAGTTTGCGAAAAGGCATGTGGGAGACTCCCAACATGTATGGAGGAAGGTGCTCTGGTCTGATGAGACTAAAATTGAACTTTTCAGCCATCAAAGAAAACACTATATTTGGCGCAAACCAAACACATCACATCACCCAAAGAACACCATCCCCACAGAGAAACATGGTGGTGGCAGCATCATGATGTGGGGCAGGGACTGGGAAACTGGTCAGAGTTGAGGGAAAGATGGATGGTGCTCAATACAGGGATATTCTTGAGCAAAACCTGTACCACTCTGTGCGTGATTTGAGGCTAGGATGGAGGTTCACCTTCCAGCAGGACAATGACCCCAAACACACTGCTAAAGCAACACTTGAGTGGTTTAAGTGGAAACGTAAATGTGTTGGAATGGCCTAGTCAAAGCCCAGACCTCAATCCAATAGAAAATCTGTGGTCAGACTTAAAGATTGCTGTTCACAAGCGCAAACCATCCAACTTGAAGGAGCTGGAGCAGTTTTGCAAGGAGGAATGGGCAAAATCCCAGTGGTAAGATGTGGCAAGCTCATAGAGACTTATCCAACGTGACTTGGAGCTGTGATTGCCCCAAAAGGTGGCTCTACAAAGTATTGACTTTAGGGGGGTGAATAGTTATGCACATTGACTTCTTCTGTTATTTTGTCCTATTTGTTGATTGCTTCACAATAAAAAAAAAAACATCTTCAAAGTTGTGGGCATGTTCTGTAAATTAAATGATGCAAATCCTCAAACAATCCATGTTAATTCCAGGTTGTGAGGCAACAAAACACGAAAAATGCCAAGGGGGTGAATACTTTTGCAAGGCACTGTATGGAGTGTGAGTGGGTTCAGTGACTGGTTGGGAGTCACTGACAGTGAGTGGGCTCCATTATGATGAGAGGGCACTGACCATGAACCATGGGATCAGTTACTCTGGGTGTGAGTGGTGGAGCATTGTATAAGTTTGCTATCAAATCACTCGCTCAGCCTGTATGACATTCCCATGTCTGTCTCTCAGTCCATATCCCCCTTGTCTGTCCATGTCCTTGGGACCCCGTCTTTACCTGTAGAAGTTCTGTAATTATCAGATACTTTAATATATCTGGCCTATTCTCTCCAAGTCTCTGTACAGGCCAGAAGATGTACAGCTTTATCCTATTGATAAGTGCTCAGTAATCCCAGGAATGCACTTCAGCTTAAATTGTAAATATAGTATAACAAAATGTGTCTTAAATATGGGTCACAATTGTCACTTCTGCATGAAGTGTGTGTGTGTATGTATTTATATATATATATATATATATATATATATATATATATATATATATATATATATATATATATATATATGTGGGTATGTGTATATATATATATATATATAGTGTGTATGTATATATGTGTATATATATATATATATATATATATATATATATATATATATATATATATATATATATATATATATATATATATATATATACACATATTGTACGGTGGAGGCTTCTATTGCTCTTTTGCCCACCATAAATTAAACGATTGTTGTGGTAAACTACCTCACCACAAAATCTACTACTCAGTCTAGGAACCGGCCTCACACTTCTGAGAGGCAGTAACCTCGAAACAGCTGTCCGTGGGTAGTTTTCCCGGCTTGTGCATAATCCATCCTGGGCTTTGCTTAGAGCTGTGTAATACAGCAGGCATATGCTTAAAAGGAGCCATGTTTGAAATGGTATTTGGATTAAAGAGTGAATCCTTTATGGGCACATTTGCATGTCCCTACCCAGGTTCCCAGAATGCAAGGCAATAACTGTATTTCTCGGAATTCTAAGCAGAAAACTTTTTAGACGTTCAAAAGTGAACACAAATGTAATATATATATATATATATATATATATAAGTTTTCAAGTGAAAGACACTGTTGTCGGTTTACTGTCTGAATCACTTGATCATAGGCTCGTACCTAAGGTCCCACGCCAGGAAGGACACCAGGCTGTCATGTAATAGACTGTATAATTTTCCAGTCGTTGCCTTTTTGGAACCTGATAAACCTGAATACCTTGAGCACACAGCGGTAGACACACAGGTACGGCCGGTTGGATTGTTGGGACAGAATAGTGATGGCTTCAAGAACCAAAGAGATAAATGGATTTTATTTTTAATGACAAACTTACATTTGTATAACTGGCATTTAAAGGACCACCGCCGTGCTCATTCAGTAGGGATTGATTTGTTTATTTAGCTACCTTTTGGATGTGATCAATATCTGAAGACAATAAATGCAATAAAGCTGAAAAACTGCTTTTTAGTGCCTTACACTTCAGCACAGATGCTCCTTCCCCTTATCAGGTGTTCAGGGAATGGGAGAGGATCTGCTCAGGGGAGACTGTCCTAATAGTGGTCTTTATCTGTTGTCCTGATAACATAGTGTATCTGCCTGATTCCCTGCAGTGGCTATTGCAGGCGAGGCTACACTGGTCAGCACCCTGAGCAGACCCTCTTTCACCGTCTGGGCACCTAACAGGAGGTGGGGAGAAGCACATCTGCTGGAAGCACCAATGTCCATTTTAAATGTAAGTTTTAAAGGCTATATTTACTTTATTTTTCAGATACTGACTTTATTTGTTGTTGTTTAGTCGGTCAGTCGTGTCTGACTATCCCTGACTGTATGGACCGCAGCACGCCAGTCACATCTATTGTTATGTCTCTGGTTGTGCATATCCATATAAAGTAGTTTTCTTATCAAACTTAGTGGAGTTGGTTGCCAGTTCCTTCTCCAGTGGACCACAATTTGTCAGACCTCTCTGCTATGACCTGCCCAATCTTGGGTGACCCTACATGGTATAGCTCACAGCCCCTTCACCACGACATGGTAGCGATCCTATAGGCCACTGATTTTGTTTTTTGCTAGCCAGTTCTTAAATAAATTAGTTAAACACTATTGTTAGTGGAAGTTTTAAATATTGCTGGAAACCTTTTTCTTATTAAAAAGGATTGCAACACTTACTGGAAATGCAGCTTTGCAAGATTATCAGTACCTGCCTCCGACAAATTATGCAGCCAGTCAGTCTAGAGGAAAGTCAATTATTTCTCCATAGATTTCCATAACTCAGCTGGTGTCCGCCCTGTGTGTGTGTGTTTGCGTTGCTTAGTTGTGTCCGACTCTCCGTGACCTCATGGACTGATCCACTTGGTATTCATTGCAGAGATACTGGAGTGGGCTGCCAGTTCCTTCTCCAGTGGGGCCACAACATACAGCTCCCGGAATTCCTAGGTGGTCTCCCATCCAAGTACTGACCTAACGCACACTAAGCAGGGAGAGTATCCGGTTGCTTAAAGCGACCGTTTCAATTTATATTTTGGCCACAAATTTTTTTTAATTACTTTGCAAAAGTTATGCCTGATTATACATTTTGCATTGCACCTTAAGCTGCTATTTGCTTGCACTAATTGCAAAGTGCTGACATCTAAGTGCACATGACAATGATTGCTTGGATGCAGGATGCTTAAGTCAGATATTTACAGTATGCTCTTTTGAAGACCTAGATCTGCTATTATTACAATTTAAAACGCCAAGACAAATTTTCAAAGATTTGCATGCTTATATTAAAGGGACACTAATAAAAGTTATTTTCAAACTGAATATAAATTAGAGTAATTGTAGATACCCCTCCACATTTTTTAAATATTTTTGCTTAAATTGTATTATTCATTTGCTTGCTTCGAGGCATAGTTAATGTTCAGTGTCTCTGCCTGTTTCATTCCCCTTCCTCCTAATCTGTGCTGCTCTGATTACTACTGGTGTGGGTTAATCTCCCTTTTATTTGTATACAACCTTGCAGTGTTACATGTGCCTTTATGACTTTATGTTGTGTAATTACTGATAAGCCTCATAGCTGGCTAATCTCATGACATGTGTAGATAATGCTTAGTGTTGCTTGGCCATCGTGTATCATGTGATTTTTGCTCCTGCTCACCCCTTAGTCATAGTAAGTGGATGTTAGTGAGCCTTATGTTTATTTATAGATCTGATCATGTTCCTCGGCCCTGTCCCTTTTGTTGTGGCTCCTGGGTGTATACGTCTCCTCCTGAAGTCATGTGTTTAAGAAACTACTGATTGTGTATCTCCTGATAAAGTGATATTACTGTTATACAATAGTGTTGTCCAACTCTTCATGGACCAGGCACGTCTATTGTTCTGGTTGTGCTTATCCATAAGGTTTTCTTGGCAAGATACTGGAGTGGGCTGCCAGTTATTTCTCCAGTGGACTGCAATTTGTCTGACCTCAGTGCTATGACCTGCACATCTAGGGGTGACACTACATGGTATAGTTCAAGCTTAATTAAAGTACACAAGCCACTTCACCATAGGGGTTCCCTGTGGGACAGTGGTTAGGACTCAGTACTTCCAACGCTGTTGACTTGGGTTCGATTCCACACCACCGTGGCCTGGTCAGTACTAGGATGGGAGACCACCTAGGAATACCAGGAGCTGTATGATGTTACCCTGGAAAAGGAACTGGCAACCCACTCCAGCATCTCTGCCAAGAATACCAAGTCGTTCAGCATGATCATGGACATAAAGATGTTCTGGTGTGCTACGGTCCATGAGGTTACGGAGAGTTGGAAACTATTAAATTACACCCAAAAAAATAAATCACAATTCAGGTCAAGCCCTTTACCATGACAAGGTAGAGATCCAGAAGTTACTGGGGTTGCTTGATCCCAGTGTTGGCTGAAGCGCTATGGAAGCTGGAGGAGGTACTGGAGGGCTCTCTTTAAGTTGACATTTTATAAAGTACGAGCAATGAGTTTTCTTAGATCAATCATAGTTTGATGGGATTCTTCCACGGGATTGTGGATATAGTTCCCCTAATCGGGTAGGCCTTCAAGGGTAAAATCTCTTGTTGATTTGTGTAGATAGGCGTCTCAATGCTGGAGCGTCTTGGTGTTAAGGTGCTGGAGAGGTGTACTGCTTCTTCGATGGTCTTATAAGTGAAATACAAATAAGAAGGGGAGGGGGAAGATGCGCAGGCTCTCCTAGTGTAGATCACCAAAAGTATATTGAGTAGACAGACAACATGTATTTTTAGATGCCCTCACCTTGGGTTACCTCATAGGTATGAGGTATAGTGTGCACTTTCGTCAATCTGATGTAGTTGTTGGGAGGGCTCCGGTTGTCACTGCACTCACTTGTACCAATAAAATTTTGTTTCTTTACCAAGATCATGCTTTCATACATACATTTTACTATATTATTTTGTGCCTGGAATAAACAGGTTAAGCCATCCAATTTCGTGTCGAAAATGATTTTATTATTCATAAAAATATATAAATTAATAAGAAAATGTACAGTGTACCAATATTGTCTATAAAAAGAGGATGAGTGCGCGAGTCAACTATCCATTGTATACAGTATTGATAGTACTGGTGGTGGTGGTGGTAGCCACAACAAAAATAATAATAATAAAAAATAGGTAGTTGTTACAAAGATAATCTTTAAATAATAATATATAGGCGCGTTTCGCCGCTTCTCCAGTAATTGTAATCGTGAGAGCAACAAAAAGGATACCTTAAAACAATGAGGAAGCCGCAGGAGAAGCGACGAAACACATCTGTATATTTGTATTAAAATTCTTGTCAGTATAAAACGGAAATATGTTGGTTCTGCACCTTGACTTCATTTTCATAAAGACATTCAGACGTATTGACTACCCCGTGATCTAGACCAAGCCTCTCCTCAGGACCCACCAGACAGGCCATGATTCAGGTGAAGCAATTTGTGGCTCCACCATCGGTTTAATACTAGTTGCTTTACCTAGGTATTCACACAGTGTTTCACCTGAATCGTGGCCTGCCTGAGGAGAGGTTTGGGAACCTCCGATCTAGACTAATGTATGTTTCTGCAGTAATATAGTTCCTGTTCTGTTAATGAAAATACTTTCTACGTCACCCAGCTCATACACTGTGATTGTATTTTAGACAATAAGTCATGGATTATAATTAAACTAGTGCATACTGCTCTGCACCATCCTATTGAAAAAGTAAAATCAAGTAGAACATGTTAAATGTATTAATTTGAAGCTGTTTTTCACTTAAATGCTGCAGTGTTAGCTTTAACAGCACTCCGACTGTTAGTTTATGGACTGTACTTTTTGTTGGGGCCACACTGATACGCCGCAGGACAGTGTATTTGTTACTAAGCCTAGGGCAGAGCATTTAAAGGGAGCAGCCGGGCTGCGTGACAATGATGGTACATTACTATCTCTATTTACACACAAACACATGCGCACTTCTGTGTATATAAATGTGTGATAATATCAAGATGGTGACATAGCAAGTAAAAAGAGGGGCCTAAGGCAACATAAAACCAAAATATGCAACAGCCAAAGGACATTAATTACCCACTGAACTTCTACTTATTGCATTCAATTTTCCTTTAATAGCAATGGATATTTTATACTTATTCCTAACAGGGAAGGAATTGGCAGAACAGTGGATTCAGATCTCTGTTCAGTTATATTGAAAGACTGCCACAGTATATAATGATAACATAAATAAATATAATACAGTAGAATACATATAATACAGTATCCGCCACCCGACTAACCGGGAATCTCAAGCAACCGGCACCAGCATCCATTCCCCATTTTAAATAAACTCCCGCTAAACCGGCACTATCCGGAGTTCGAGACTGCAAAAAAAAAAAAAAAGGCTAACTTTTTTTCTAATTATTTTTTCTGGTCCTATATGGCCCAGTTTAGGAGATAATGCGTTTTTAAAGGCATTTTGAGGGGTTTTGTGGTGTTTAAGGGTCGTTTAGACCCTTAAATTTGTGGACTCCCGATTTTTAACCGGAAACTACACTTATCCGACAATAGAGAGTCCCCATAGGTGCCGGATAACGGGGGTTTTACTGTAGTTAGGAAGTCCCAATTGGATAACTCCCCATCAGGATACAGGCAGAATCAGACTAGCAGTCCAAGAGAAATCCCTGAATGAAACAAATATTCAGCTAAGGATTTCTCTAAAACTACTTTTTTGCTCTTGGCTTACATAGCGGATAATGTTGCTAGTTTGTTAAACTTCATGTTTGTGAAACATGTTTCTCAAATTGTAGTGGTTCCTGCATTAAGAATGCATCTGATGAGAATCGGTAGTGTATGCAAACATTTTTTGCATGAAAAAATACCAAAATAAACATGAACAAACTCACCCTTATGTCTGCTAAATCTCTTGAGTTTGAAAGCAGCAACTTTTGTGAGTTGACACCCCTGAAAATCCCTTCTAAAATTAGCATAAAATTCATAATTAGTTTTGGCCAATCACAGGCAGCTATACGTTTTAATACAATGTAACAATCACTGAGGGCAGTTTGTGTAGGAAGAAATCATGGGATGTGTAGTCCCTCTTGTACTGATCTGTAGGTCTTTGTATTGAGCTGCTGCTAGCTTGAAGGTTAGTAAAGGGTTTAAATCCATATATGAATGCAGTGTTTCTATTGGTAGGTACACTGTGCCTATGTAGGCATCTCTGAGGGTGTGGAAAACAAGTTTTCTTTTTAAATAAAATAAAACTGTCTGCATATAGAATGAGGCAATGTAATGTGTGTGTTAGGTTCGAGAAAGGGCGGGCAAGTCCGGTCCTGGAGGGCCACACACAGGCCTGGATTTGAAGATATCCTCTTTGTGAACAGGTTAGTCAATCAAGATGACTGAAAAAGTGATTGACTTACTTGTGCGCAGCAGGGATATCATCAAATCCAGGCCTGTGTGTGGCCCCCAGGACCGAACTTGCCCACCCCTGATCTAGGTCATAGTATTGTAGATGTTTTACAACTAATGCAGCCATTACCCCTGTGCTCGTGCCAATGACTTGTCTTATTTTGATCTCTAGTACTTATTTATTGGAGCTATGTACTGCAATAAATTATAATACAGAGGTGACCTCCTTACTTCAATCTTCCAGGAATTGCAACACACTGAAGGTTACTGATTTCTATCGGGGATTTTCCATTTGCACCGTCTGTTTGTGCTGCACATAGTGAAAGCAGTCCGTTTTTCAATCAGGCACTTAATTTTTTTACACGTTACAAAAAGCTTAATTTTTTTGTACAATGAGCAAAATGGCTGAATTGAAAATAAGAAAACTATAAAAAGAAGTTTTATAAATCCCAGATGACTTCTCTTTTTATACATATAGGCCAAAAATATCTCTTTTGTAAAATGTAATCCTATTTTAAATGTATTAGGGTTAATCTGACTTGTGTCCCTTTTTAAAGCAATTTTCTTAAGTCAATAATTTGATTGTAGTTCATTTCTTTTGATTGCAGTTCTAAAATATTAATGTATTTTCAGAAAAATTATCTAGAATTACCGGTAATTTAATCATTTTATGTCATATCACCCATTTGCTCTGTGTGTGTGTGCATGTTTATATAGAAATATTTAGTTCTATGCATTAACCTTTAGTCTTTACATGCTTTAAAGGGAGATAAAGAACTATAATGTAGAGCTAATATATGCAAACTAGCGACTTGCCTGTCAAAAATGGCGGCAATAAAATTTGAAGCCTGGCAATGCTGTTTGCCACACAATGCAAGGTTCTCCCCCCTCTGAGCACCTTCGGCGCTCATCGCGAGCCTCCCCTTCCGTCTAATTTACGTGCCTTGCGATGAGAGCCTTTGCTGGCTGCCATTGGTTTTATTTTCAAAGTCCTGTGTGCCCGGCGTTGTTTGGGTAAGTGTTATTGTCTCCGGCCTCGTTTTGATCCTGTTTGAGAATTTTTATGTTTTTTTGTCCGCCATTTTGTTCCTCGCTTAAACATCCTCAATCAACGAAAAAAATGCCAAATATTGCTCAAATTAACTTGCAACCTCACTCACAGGCTTCCTGGCTCTCTCAATGTGCTGTTTTTATTCTATTATTTGCCTGGTTTTGGGGTTCTTTAGAGTTCTGCGGTTGAGACCTTTTCGGACGTTCAAAGAGTAAATTGTTGCGTGCCTCGTGATCAGCGGTAAAGTGCTACGCGTTTCGTCGGTGATCGCAGCCATTGACATAAGAGCTTTTTCTGCTTGTGTGTAGGCTGTTTTAAAGTCTTTCAGGGGTCATGATGATCGCCTTTGGCGCTCCTCGCGTGACCTCCAATGAGCGCCTTTGGCGCTCATTGCAGCCTTTGTCATTTGTAAAGTCTTGCAACTGTGTTCCTCGCTTCGCGATGGTCGCATTTTTTTTACATTGCGTGACTACAACTCGCAGTGCGACAACTATTATATGCAATGTAACAATTCCTTATTCAAACAGAAGAGCTTTAAAACTGGTTCCGTTTATTCTATGTTCTTATGTAGAGGAATGTTGTGTGTGTGTGCTTCGTACAGTTGTGTCTGACTCTCCGTGATCTCATGCATCGCAACACACCAGGCACATCTTTATGTCCATGGTCATGCTGATCCACTTGGTATTCATGTCAGAGATATTGGAGTGGGTTTCCAGTTCCTTCTCCAGCAGGCCACAGTATACAGCTCCTGGTATTCCTAGGTGGTTTCCCATCCAAGTACTGAACAGGCCCATCCCTGCATGGCATCAGGGTGGTTGTTACCTTTTGGTTCCCTGACTGGAATCAAACTCAGGTCGCAGCGGTTAAGGCACCAAGTCTAACCACTGGACCACCAGGGAACGTGAGAAGCAGCCTAAAAGTAATAACTTGTCCAAAATCTTTTAAAATGGAAACCACTTTTTCCATGTGTTTTTCTGCCCTCTATCTGATGATGCAGAGCACAGTTTGTAAATTCAGGACTAGTTCAAGTGAGTTCTGGTGTGTTTTCTATAAAATAGCTTTTAAGATAAAATGTTGTTATGTGTTAGAAGTAATATTTAGTCATTTTATGGCAAAGTGAATTTATAACCCAAATGAGACCAATTTATTTAACGCTTTCCATAATTTTAATTGATGTCTACAAATCTCTACACACCCGTAGTTCACAGGCCCCCACCTCTCCTTCAAATTCTCTTTATACCCTCACAGTCCCATTGTTGCCCTACGCCCACCACAATACTTCACACTCTTCACACTCCTCACCCTCCTTCAGAGAAATAAATGTCAAAATCAGACATGGCCCCAAATGAGCAAATTCCCAATATCCTGCCCCATGTCCTTTACATAGACAGCAGAGATCACAATCGCCTTACAGCCCATGTCCAAATCTCACTTTTGCACATTTACTCCATTATTGGTCCCCGATTATGACCTGGGGGCTCATGATCTTAAATGACCCCTGTAGATAAGCAAAATCCTCACTCGTTTGTGAAGTGTACAACAGACTAACAACAATAGCAGCGGTGTAAGTCTCGGAAGCTTATACGACTTGCAATTATACTAGCAGGCTTCCTCAACTGAGCCTATGGGTGGGAGGGGAATGGAGCCCTGTGCAAAAATCTTATCTAAAACCATCAATCTTCAACTAATTATCCTTCCTCTCCCCTACATCCTCTTTTCACAATGAAATAGATAATACAAATTAGGAGAACACACCCACACAGTCTTCAAACCATCATGAATTGTGGAAGACATAAACATTGCTTCCTTCTGGTAAAAATGTTACCTAAATATGGCCACAGCTGTATTAATGTGTTAGAAACATCACAAACATTTGAAAGTTTTCCCAATCTACAGTGGTCATTTAGTCCAGTCTCTGGCCTGCTATACCGTGTCAGCAACAGCCCAAAATTTGGTTCTGCTTTATATAAATATGACTGACTAATATTTGAAAGTGTTTTAGATAATTGCATTTAAGTAAAATACTTTAAAGATTAGTGCCCTAATTTATAGAGAATAATTAAAAATTTAGCAGACTCCATCTAGGAAGCTCTGAGTTCTATTATTATTATTATTAATAATAATATTTCGTTTACTAAATCCCTTTACAACACTATGGAATATGTTGGCACATAACAAAAAAATAAATAAATATTAACACATGGCAAAAAATGCAGGGCCCTGGTTCACCATATCATTTGTAATTTAGAAAGCATGGCAGACTAAAAAAACAAATAATTACTGGAACGTCGATCAGAAAATATGTCGGCTTTTATATTTTTAAGTACTAGGGGCCTCATTCTATTATCGGCCGTAAATCGGCCGTAAGGCTGCGATTCCTTGCGGGGGTTCAGTTAACTCGCGATTCTATTATACGGCCCCGCAAGGATCTCCTCTTACGGCCGGCCGCATATCTTGGAACCGGCCGTAAACTGTGAAATATAAAAACTCAAAAATAAATTCAAGCCTGCACTGTACAGCTCTGTAAATGCTAGGGATCATATTGGGGGACATGAGGAATAAAAGGAACCCACTCTCAAGCTTGCACATCTGCCCAAACCCGAGTTCAAATTAACTGTTTATTTGCCGGCTGCGGCGTGGGCGTGTCTGAGGTGCTCCAAGCACTCTGGACTTTTTACATGTATATTTTACGGATATTAAAAATGAAATATTTTACGGATTTGAGTACAGGATAATTATGTGCTATTTTTTCTAACACCTAAAATCCCTTTATAGTCTTCTCAAAGTGCAGGATGGCTTTATTTGAGCTATTTTATGTGCTTAATTGGTGCTAGCGAGACCTTTTTCCTGCAAGTAACTGCGGCTCGTTTTTAGCCTTGCAGAGAGGTTTCCCGGAGCAATTGAATTGCAAATCTCTTGCGGCCGTTTTAGATCAAAGGCTTTCCTCCGGCGCGATCGGCCGCAAGAGATAGCAAGGCACCGGCCGCAAGCCTGCCGGAGCCTACGGCCGTAAGGGAATAGAATAGCAGAATAGCTTGCGGCCGGTCCTTGCGGCCCCGCAGCGGCTGCGGCCGATAATAGAATGAGGCCCTAGGTATCCATATAAGCAGTCTTCCATTTATTGTGAATAAACTTAAAATTGGTCTTTTTATGACAAAGCTTGTGTGTGTTGTGGCGCTCAGTTGTGTCCGACTCTGCATAACCTCATGGACCACAACACTCCAAGCTGATCCACTCGGTATTCATGACAGAGATACTGGAGTGGGTTACCAGTTCCTTCTCCACTGGGCCACAGCACACAGCTCATTGTATTCTTAGGTGGTCTCCCATCCAAGTACTGACAAGGCCCAACCCTGCATAGCTTCAGGGGTGTGTGACCTCTTGGTTCCCTGAAAGGAATCAAACACAAGTTGCAGCGGTGAAAGCACCAAATCCTAACCACTGGACCACCAGGGAGCCCATCACAAAGCTTTCCCTGAAACTATTTTTTTCCTAAAATTTCTGCTAAGGCGTCTCTCGTCTTATTCATACTGCTCAGCATTCTTCGCTGTTCTTTTCCCTTG
Source organism: Discoglossus pictus (assembly GCA_027410445.1). NCBI lineage: Eukaryota > Metazoa > Chordata > Amphibia > Anura > Alytidae > Discoglossus > Discoglossus pictus. The sequence continues at coordinate 57,313,189 of CM050168.1, forward strand.
ACACCGTAATAATAAAGCTTGTGTATAGTTTTTATGTCCGTAGCCCCTCGAGTAGATGCCGCCCCTATAGTGCACTCCTTGTAGTTTCCTACTGCTTGCTGAGTCCCAATACACCTTCATCTGTCATCACCGTAGTAAAGAGAACTTCTTTCCATATTTACTCTCACTTGTTGCCTATTTGCTGAGAGTAACTGTCATTGTGAAATATTAAGTGGTGAAAAAGCTTTTTCCATTGGTCTTATTTGCAGACTGAAATAGGATGATGCAAATATTACACAAAGCCATACCCCTCCTATACACAACACCTAGGGCCACATCACAGGTAAATGAGCCATCGGAGTATGGATATTTGCAATTAGAAGTTATTTACAAAAAATAATTAGTAATCTATAAAAAGCTCTGAATTTACTACATTTTTGCTGTCAGTCAGCTCAACAGACCTCCGACCCGACCGGTCTTGTTATGCATATTTAATTCCATTATCATTGATGACTGGCTCTGTGTATTAGTGGCTTTTGAGACCTAAACCTGTGAACAGCCAGAAGCCATATACAAACGGAAGCCATCAATCCAGTTCAGAGATAATTGTTGTTGTCGTTCAGTCTTGTCTGGCTCTCCGTGACCCTATGGACTGCAGCATGCCAGACACATCTATCATTGTGTGTCTGCTTGTGCTTATCCATAAGGTTTTATTGGCCAAGATATTGGAGTGGGTTGCAAGTTCCTTCTCCAGTTGACCGCGATTTGTCTGACCTCTCTGCTATGACCTGGCCATCATGGGTGACCATACATGTATAGCTCACACTTTTTTATTGAGGTACACAAGCCTCTTCACCACGACAAGGTAGTGATCCAGAAGGAGAATGAGATAATTAGGTTTTGCCGACCTGGGTTAGATTCCAAGTCAGGGAACCAAGAAGTCACAGCACTCTGAAGCCGAGCACCGAGACCACCTAGGAATACCAGAAGCTGTATGCTGTGGCCCACTCCAGTATCTCTGCCATGTATACCAAGTGAATCAGCATGGCCATGGACATAAAGATGTTCTCGTGTGTTACAGTCAATGAGGTCACAGAGAGTCGGAAATGACTGAACAATGCAATAAAAACTCTGGTGGGATGATCTATTAAGCTAGATTATTAACAAAATTTAGCAAATTCAAAACGTTTTTTTTTTTTTTTTCTTGCACAATACAATTTCCTTTACTATCCTATGGGGTTCCCTGGTGGTCCAATGGAAAGGATTTGGTGCTTTCCCCACTGCAACCTGGCTTCAATTCCAGCCAGGGAACCAAAAAGTCACACCACCCTGTAGCCAAGCAGGGTTGGGCCTGATCAGTACTTTGATGGGAGACCACCTAGGAATACCAGGAGCTGTATGCTGTGGCCGAGTGGAGATGGCAACCCACTCCAATATCGCTGCCATGAATACCAAGTGGATCTTCATGGTGTGTTGTGGTCCATGAGGTCATGGGGAGTCGGGCATGACTGAGCAACACAAACACACACACAATATACACAAAGTGAACAGAGAGGAAGTGCGGTTGAACATTTCTTGTTTCTGACACCACATAAAGTTGTGGGCCAAGAACGCTTTTCGTAATGCTTGTAATGTTGGTCACGCAGTTGCGGCCTCGCAAAGCGAGGCAAGCTCATCTACGAAGCCTTGCAAAGCATGCAGGACTTAGGCTGCATTGGGAGGGGGGCAACTGCAAGCTAAGCACGTAACTCTAAAAACAAAAAAAACAAATTGAACAAATATAATAACACACTCACACACAGCACAGGGGAGAGCCAGGAAGCCTGGGTGTGAGGTTACAAGCAATTTAGAGCAATATTTGGGGGTTTTCGTCAATCCAAAATCGGCTAAGAGAGGAGAAAAATGGCGGATGAAAAACGTAAAAAAAATCTGAAACTGCATGAAAACGAGGCTGAGCAAAGCCAGGCAAATGCAGGACTTGGAAAATACAATCCGGCAAAGACCTTAACACTTACACCAACAACGCCAGGCATGCGGGTCTTTGAAAATAAAACCAATGGCAGTCAGCGCGCGCCACGCAAACATTTACCGCACACGCTGAGGCAAAACACACAGGGAAGGGACAGGGGGGAGATGCTGGAAAGAGACACGTGGCATTCCCAAGCACAAAACTTGCAGGTTAATGTATAGTGGGCGGGAGGAAAGGCTCACAATGAGCACCAAAGGCCCTCGTTGTGAGCCACAAGATAAGCGACAGAGGCGCTCATCGCGGGGCTCCTG